>PITA01000340.1:172652-282691 GCA_004023965.1 Spilogale gracilis | reverse complement strand
TTCATTTCCTGGAGATGATGGCAGGATCCATCACCTGCCAGCGGGGGGGCACTCCTCTCCTCATGACGGGCACCCAGTTCTGTAGGGTCCCTCCAGAAAACTTTGGAGTTCCAGGACTCACAGCCTCTTTCCTTCAATCCCCAAGCCCTTGGGGGCAGCAGTTGCTTCCCATCCCACCCCACAGGTCCTTCTCGACCTTCTCAATCTCCCAATACCGTTTTCCCCAATTGCTTGTATGAAACCCCTTCTCTTAAAATGACAAGAGTTGATTCTTTCTTTCTGACTAGACTGTGACTGATACAAAGAGAGAGCCAGCCTTGACCAAGCTTGTCTATATCAGTCCAGTGAAGGAAACAGGCAAGTAAACCAACAAATACAAGGCAACAAATGTTCTGCTAATATACACACAGGACACAGAAAAGTCACCGAAGATGGCACAATGACCTGCCCTTCAGGGGAACCACAAAGTACTTCGCCAATAGGGCAGCACCCAGCTGAGACCTGCAGGTTGGTTGGAGTGAATTAGGGGGTGGAGGGGTAAAGACTGATCAAGTCCTGAGACAAGGGAGGACATGATATGTCTGCAACCCTGGGTAGGGGAAAAGTAGAGAATAGCTGAGACTCAGGTAAGACAGCACCTGGAGTGACTGACAGTTTATTGTGTTGCTATGACACACTTGGTGAGATCGAACGACAAGAGAGCCCTCAGAAAAGTGAAGGAGATTTCAAGTCAGGAATAACCTTACGGTAAGCAATTTTAAGGAATTTGAAAACAATTTGGAGCCACTGAAGAGCTTCAGGCAAGAAAGAGACTTGACCAAATTTGCATTTTAGGAAGATGGATTTGAAGGTGAAATGTCTGGGGGCACCCGGGGGGGCGCTGGAGTAAGCATCTGACTCTTGGTTCCGCTCAGGTCATGAGATGGAGCCCCGCATCAGGCTCTATGCTCAGTGTGGAGCCTGCTTAAGATTCTCTCTCTCTCTCTCCCTCTGCCCCTCCTGCCCTGTTTTCTCTCTCTCAAATAAATAAGCAAAATCTTAAAAAGGGGGCTGGGGGAGAAATGCCTACAGTCAGGGAAACTAGATAGGAAGTTGCTTCATTTACCCAAGATAGAGACATCAGCGACCTAAGGTAGGATAGAAGAAGACAGGTCTGAGAGACACGGTGTTAGAACATGGTATTGTCTGGAGGAAGAAGGCCAGGCAGAGAGAGGGGAATCAGGGATTCATTCATGCAGTAATTATTTCATATAGTTATTGAATACGAACACACGTGTGCACACGTACCTATGATCAGGAGCTATAGGCATCAGGGAGCTGGTGATTCCCAAGTGTTTGACTTACAGAACTTACTGGAGGGTTGCTCACAAAGGCGGGCAGATCTCTGGGGTCAGATGAGATCTGCTTTTTTTTTTTTTTTTTTTAAGGTTTTATTTATTTATTTGAGAGAGAGAGGGAGCCTGAGAACAAGGAAGGTCAGAGGGAGAAGCAGACTCCCCGCTGAGCAGGGAACCTGTTGCAGGACTCAATCCTGGGGCTCGAGGATCATGACCTCCCCATAGCAAACAATCTTAAAATCCCTGTTAGAGGGTGCCTGGGTGGCTCAGTCAGTTAAGCGTCTGCCTTTGGCTGAGGTCATGATCTCTGGATCCTGGGATCAAGCCCTGAGTCGGGTGCTTGCTCAGTGGGGAGTCTGTTTCATTCTCTCCCTCTGCCCCTCTTCTCTGCTCATGCTCTGTCTCTCTCTCTCTTCTCAAATAAATAAAAATGTTTTAAAAGCGCTGTTAGATATTTCAGCTCTATAAAATCCATTTTGTGACACCATTCCAAATAGTTCAGAATCAGATATAACCTTTCACTTCGTCTTGAATTAAATCCCCACCCTCAAACACCTCAAAATCCTCCCCATGAAGGTGAGCCTTTGGGACACGTGGTAGAGGAAAACTAAGACATGACCCTTGGATGTCGCTGAGTAGTTCAGTCTGATTCTGAAGGGGAGTGAAGACTCCTTCAAGGTCAGTCCTTCTAAGTGGAAAATGGGCAAAACTACTGTGGAATGACAAAGGATACTTGTGTGTGTGTGTGTTTTAAGGGATAAGAACCAACTCTTACAGGGGAACTGGCCCTTGGCCCTAACCTGAATGAGAGACAACCTGTAGAGTTTAAGTCGAGGGTGTTCAACGTGATGGGAAGCACCATGAGCTAATGCAGATGGTGGACACAATCTACCAGAATTGTGCTAATGTCAGAGTCTCAGCAGCAAATCAAATTCATTGCAGATGGCTCCAACAAAGAGAAATGTATGAGCAGACCACTCACAGAGAGGTGGGCTGTGTGCAGGGCACAAGCGAGGGAGGAGGAATTACCCAGAGACAAGTGACAGAAGGAAGCTGTTGCCATCCTGGGGGGGGGGGGGTTGGAACAGTGGAGGAGGGGTCATACAGTGGGGCTACAGTCCAGGAGGGAAGCCAGAGATGTAGTGCCCAATCTGGGAGGAAGAGAGGGACATGTACCCTGACCCCTCTCCTCCACTTTCCAAGATCCTGCCAAGACTTCCCATAGGTTGAACCCAATCAGAGACCATCTGGAAGGAGAGCTTGGGGGAGCTCCAGGACATAGAGCTGAGCAGAGAAAGGAGGTTGGGGGAGAGGCGTTGGCAGATGGAGAATAATCACATAGGGCTGCTATCTGGTAAGGAGTTCTGCTTCGAAAAGGAAAAAAAAAAAAAAACAGTAGTCTCCAGTGTGTGGGTTTGGGACAATTTATTCCAGCAGACACATGCCAGAAAAGACTGGCAGGAAATCATGGCTCAGAAGAAGGATCGCGCAAGGTCCACAGTCTGACCCTGGAGAAGAATGGGCTTGTGTGGTTCTTCTGGAGGACATATGATAGTGGGCTTGGGACCAGGCTCCTGCCATCACGTGTGACCCGTCTGCACCTCACTTTTGTCATTTCCAGGTTGGGCCACTGCTCTGGTTGGAGGGTCTTACAGGAGTCTCCTGGCATGCGTTCGCCCCTTACTACAGTTGAGGAGAACCACTCACAGCAGGGTTTACTCTGAGTAGGTTTATAAATCTTAACGTGTCATGCTGAAAATTCTCTTACTAGGTCACATCCCTCACAGAGCCATACAGCCCTGTCCATATTGTCAGAACCCGTGGGGAAGGAGAAGCTCATTTTATCTGCAGAGAAGAGATCTTAGTCCTTTAGGAAAGTTCTCAGCATTTGCAGAGGTAAATCTGGCTCTAATTCCCCATCTTCTATTTCTCCAAGGGAGAGCAGTGTGTTCTCTTGGGAATTTAGACTCCTTTACTGATGTCACTCTGCACCTTTGAACCACAGGATACTTAGTGGTTTCTCCCTCTTTAATTGGTCTCTCTCTGTCTATGTTGCCATCTTTCTTTCTCCCCTGAACGACTACAGTGGCCTTGTCTCTGGTCTGGACATCTCCGGCATACCCATCTACCTCCTTTGCCATGCTGCAACTGGAGAGACCTTCCCAACACACATCTCATTAAATCAGACCCTGGTTTGAAACCCTGCAATGGTTTCCAATGGAAAATTCTTGGAGGTTTTACCTTGTGGGCAACACCTATCTTCATTCCCATTATTCTGCAACATCAGCTCTCTCCCACCACTAGCGCTCGAGCCGGTATGTACACACACAGTGCCTACTGTCACCCACCATTTATTTCTCTGTTTCAGTTCTGCTGGAAACCCTATATTCTTCTTTAAGATCTATGACCTCTTGCATTTTCTGACTTGGGGTATCAAGATGCAGAGACCCTGTTTGGTTCCCCTGGGTTTCCTTTCTCTACATACCCTGGAAGGAAACCACCTGAAATGTTTGGTACGAATGAAGTGTGTGATCTTCTCATTCGTTTCTTTCTTTCTTTTAACCACCCTAAAAGGAGTCTCGTAAGTCATGCTTGGGATTTCCTGGGGATGCATAATAATGAAGCTGGTCTCCTGATTTAGCAACACTCCTGGGGTCTCTCCATCTCTCACCACAGGGCTCAGATGCTGTGCCCGAGATCAGATCACAGTAGAGGCTCGGAAACCGGGGCTGCCCTGTGGATGACTCCAAGTGGGAAGGCCAGACAAAGTCAGGTATTCAGGGAAATTTCTTAAGTATTAACAGAGAACAGACACCAGAATGTCAGGACCATGGGTTTATACTGACATTTTACTTGATTGCTGTAGAAAACGGAATCAGAAAGCCAAAACTCTCTCTTAAGTAAGGAGAGGGAACTCTTAACACAAGAGCTATTGTTTCATAGGACAAATTATTATTTTTATTAAAGATTTTTATTTATTTATTTGACAAAGAGAGAGAGTACAAGTAGGCAGAGCGGCAGGCAGAGGGAGAGGAGGAAGCAGGCTCCCTGCTGAGCAGAGAGCCCGATGTGGGACTCGATCCCAGGACCCTGAGATCATGACCTGAGCTGAAGGCAGAGGCTTAACCCACTGAGCCACACAGGCGCCCTGAAGAAATTATTCTTTTTTTTTTTTTTTTTTTTTAAGATTTTATTTATTTGACAGCGAGAAACACAGCGAGAGAGGGAACACAAGCAGGGGGAGTGAGAGAGGGAGAAGCAGGCTTCCCCCCGAGCAGGGAGCCCGATGTGGGACTCAATCCCGGGTCTCCGGGATCATGACCCGAGCTGAAGGCAGTCGCTTAACCAACTGAGCCACCCAGGCGTCCCTGAAGAAATTATTCTTAAAGAGATAGTATAAAATCTTCAGGGGCCAGGCAGTGTTCTAGATACTGGTGAAGAGAGAAGTAAATAACACAGACTGTGTCTGCATGGTCCTGAGGAAAGTCTGGGAGAATATAAATAACCAAGTAATTATGCAATGTTCAGTCAGCAAATGATAAGAGCTGGGATGGGAAAAAAAATTTAAAAAAGAAACAGAAGTAAGATGATAGTGTACGATGGGACAGGGTGCCTATTGATGAGGATAGCTAGGGTAATAAAAATCAACTCTTTGAAAGGGAAATGAAGCTTGTTCAGGTGCAGGGGCCAGGCAGGAAAGGAATTAGCAAGCGCCAGGGAAGGACAAGGAGGCCCTTGTGGCCATGTGTCATGAGTGGGAGTGACACAGGATCAGAGAAGTAGCTAGAATTGAGCTCCCGTGGGCTTTGAGGTCCACAGTGAGGACTCTGGGAGCTGTGGGGTCAAAGGGAAGCCATGGGAGGACCAAGCACAAGGATGACACTGGTGGCTGATGTGCAGGGGAGTGCTCTGGCTCCTGCGTGTGGGGGACAGAGAGCAGCAGCAAGGACACCGATGAGGAAGACGCCACAGGTCTGTGTAAGATGCTCCTAGAGCTTGGATGCAGACGTCAGCAGTGTGGGGTATGAAGCATGGCCCGACACAGAACAATTTTGGAGGCAAGTTGTTAGGACTTCCTGTTGGATGGGATGAGAGTAGGAAGAAAAGAAATGAGTGAAAGAGAATTCAAGATATGTGTCCTGAGCAAAAGAGAGAATGGTGTTGCCATCTATTGAAAGGCCCAACCGGATCTAAAAATTTGGGGTGAAAATTAGGAATGTGCTTTGGATCCTTTAAATCTCACAAGCCTACTAGGTATGAAAGAGGAAATGTTGACTCAGTAGTTGTATATGCAAATGTGGGGTGAAGATAACAAGTGGAGATTTTTTAAGGTGGGTAAATTCAGGGTGTATCTCAAAATTAGTATTAAGCGTTTTAATTTTTATTTATTTTTTATTTTTTTTAAGATTTTTTATTTATTTGACAGAGAGAAATACAGCCAGAGAGGGAACACAAGCAGGGGGAGTGAGAGAAGGAGAAGCAGGCTTCCTGCTGAGCAGGGAGCCCGATGTGGGACTCGATCCTGGATCTCCGGTATCATGACCTGAGCCGAAGGCAGTTGCTTAACCAACTGAGCCACCCAGGCACCCCCGTTTTAATTTTTTAAAAATCTTTAGGACATGAGGATAGAGAATGGAGGAGGGCTGACGTGTTAGAACAGCAGGGACAGGAAAGTACGGCAGAAGAGACTGAATGAATGGCCAGCATGCTGGGAAGAAATATGTTACCATGAGGAGTTCTGAAAGTCACATGAAAAAAAGTTATAAAAAGAAGAGAATCAAAAAACAATGTTGTTGTTTTTTAATCATGTCAATCAGGGGACGCCTGGGTGGCTCAGTCCATTGAGCATCTGACTCTTGATTTCAGCGCAGGTCCTGATCTCAGGGTTGTGAGATCGAGCCCTGTGTTGGACTCAAAGCTCATTATGGAGTCCGCTTGAGATTCTCTCTCTTTCTCTCTACCTCTCCCCCACTTACACTCACTCTCTCTCAAAAGAAAAAAAATCACACCAATCAGGATGGCTATTATTTTAAAAAAAACAACATAACAAACCTCAGTAAGGATGCAGAGGAATTGGAGTGTCATTCACTATGGATGGGAATAAAAAAATGGGGCAGCTGCTGTGGACAAGAGTTATCATGGTTCCTCAAAAAATTAAAAATGGAGCAACGATAGGATCCAACAATTCCACTTCTGGGTATATGTACTCAAAGGACTCCAACAGATATCTGTACACTTATGTTCATGTCCACATTACTCACAATGGCCCAAAGGGGGACACACCCCGAGTGTCCTTCAACACACGAGTGGATAAAGTGGGGTCTATCCATCCAATAGAGTGTAATTCAGGCACGAAAAGGAAGGGAATTCAGAAACTTGCTACAACGTGGATGAACCTTGAGGACATTCTGCTGAGTGAAAGAAGCCCGTCACAAAAGGGCAAATATCGAATGGTTAGACTTATATGAGTTTCCTAGAGTCATCAAATTCATAGAGAGTCAAATGGTAGTTTCCAGGGGCTGGAAGGAAGAAGAAATGGGGGGAGGGGCTATTTTTGATAGGTACAGAGTTTCGCTTTTGGAGGATGAAAATAGTTCTAGAGATGGATGGTGGTGATGTTTGCACAACACAAACACATGAATACCACTGACAGGCACTAAAAAAGTAACTTATGTTAAAAAAGATTAACACTCAAAATTTTTGACCAAAATTATAAATTTTCTGCTATGTATATTTTGCCAAAATAGATTTTTTTAAAGAAATTCTTTTTTTAAAAGATTTTTTTTTATTTACTTGACAGAGAGAACACAGCTAGAGAGGGAACACAAGCAGGGGGAGTGAGAGAGGGAGAAGCAGGCTTCCCGCTGAGCAGGGAGCCCGATGTGGGACTTGATCCCAGGACCCTGGGACCATGATGACCTGAGCTGAAGGCAGATGCTTAACGACTGAGCCAGGGTCCCCTGTTTGTTTCTTTTGAAAGATGTTTATTTATTTGTCAGAGAGACAGTGCGAGTGCCCAAACAAGGGAAGTATAAATTATACCTCAATAATGGTGCCAAAACTTGAAAGAAAAAAACATTTTTAAAAGGAAAGGGTGCTATGTCCTAAATGCAGCTAGAAGACATGCTAAGAAGAAGACAGAAGACATGATTGGGCATTTGTACCCTGACAAGAAAGGTTTGACATCCCACCAGTTAACTTTAGAAGTTATCTGTTCCCTAATCCTACAAATAGCCTATATTCTCAAAAGCAGTACCTTGGAAAGGTACTAACTCAAGAGACTTCCATGGTAAATCAAACCAGGAAAATGATCACCAGGCAGACAACATGTGAGGGAAGGAAAGAATGAACCATTAGAATAAGTTCAAGTGGATAGAGGAGGTAAAAATTAAGAGAGAAGAGAACACCTCAAACAAAGTGGGGTTCTAGGGAAAGGCTTTTGGGAGCAGGTGCTGTCTCTGGCTGATGTGCACCCTCTAGGCACAGGTTTGACTGGTGAGTCATACCCAGTTTTGGCATCTGACCATTCTGATTGGTTGGTGCCAATGACACAATGAGGGAACAGGTGGTAACTATCCTATCCCCATTATCCCAGATGGGATGGGGGAAGAGGACTTTCAGAAAGAAGGAAGAGTACCTGGAAGGGGTTTTCAGAGCTGGGAGCATTCAGTAGACAAGGGAATAGCTTGGAGGGGGAGCTCGCAAGAGTCCTCAGACAGCATGAGACGGCTTTGTGAAGGCTTGTCTGTGGGCAGCTGCCTTGTTCAGTAATTGGGGATTCCCAACCTCTTCCACCCACGTCTTGGCCTCTCCAAACCCCCACGGAGAAAGATTCCAGTATGTAGGTCTGTGTTACCAAATGCATGCAAGGCAATCAACTAAAGGGGAGGAGGGGATGAATTATGGAGGGCCTCCTGGCTTTCAAAATAATACAGCCATTTAAGTCACCAGAGGAAGCCAAATGGCTGAATTCTGATTGTTCTTTAGAATTCTTCAGACGTAGCCCATGGTAACGGGTGAAAGACCAAGGAAGGAGGACTGCCTGGGAAAAGCCCCTGTAGTCAAGCTCTCTGCCAAGAATTGACAGCAATAACTAAAAGACAAAATTCATTAGTCTCTTTTTCTTAATTTCCAGATCAGTTGCCAGTTTGCCCAACACCATTTGTTGAATAATCTACCCTTGGCTTACGATCTGAAATGCCAACTTCATCGTGAAATGTGTTCTCCTATGTTCTTGGATCTATGACTGAGGTTGGTATTTTGTTTCTTTTTATTCTCTGTGAAGTACAGAGTCGGAAACAGATCTCTGAAATCAAACCAATCAATTACATTATTCAGATCTCCAACCTCCCTATTTTTTGCCTATTGATCTGTCAAGGATTTAAAGAAGTATAATCACTTCCTGCCACCATGCTAATTCTGTCAATTTTCCCATGAATATCAAATATTTTGCTTTTATATGTTTTGATGCAACATTATTCCCTGGATAAAAGTTTGTGTCAATTACATATTTACCATGCATTGTAACTTCTTTCAAAACAGAATGAGGCTCCTAATTTTTAAGTCATAACCACAGAAGGTGGTTTGGTTTCCGTTTCTTCTCAAAATCATGGCAAACAACCAGGAGAAATGGAAAGGTAAATTTCATCATTGATGAAACCAGACTTCTACAGCCCCAAACAATACCACTTACACGACACAGGAATGTGAGTGATTGCTAACTGGCTTAGTAATGAGAGGAAGTTCCTTATCACGGGAGGGGAACTAGTGAGAAGTAGGTCAGTACTGCCTAACAGAGTGCTGGAAATTCGTAGGAATCTGGAGACAGTAAACACTAAAGTAGCCAGCGGTGAGGTAAGGCTGACAACCAGGAGATTATTTGAGAGTTTCTGTGAGAAATAATTAGACCCAACAGCCCCTACCCTACCCAGCACTATCCTACATAGACAAGGTTAGGGCCAAGGAAAAGCCAGTCCTAAATGTGCTCTTTGGCTGGCTGATTATTTTATTTTATATTTTTAAAGATTTTATTTTATTTATTTATTTATTGAATAGAAGAGAGAGAGAGAGAGAGCGCACAAGCAGGGGCAGAGGGAGAGGGAGAAGCAGACTCAGTACTGAGCAGGGAGCCTCATGTGGGGCTCCATCCCAGGACCCTGATATCATGACCTGAGCCGAGGGCAGATGCTTAACCAACTGAGCCACCCAGGTGCCCCACGGTTGATTATTCTAAATAAAAGTTAGGTAAGAGCCAGGCCATGCAGAAATGAATCGCAGGCCCTCCTTCATCCCCCTGAAAGCCCGAAAAAAACCTCCCATAGGAAGGTGCCCTCCCTGTACCAGGTCGTAAACAGACCTCCTCATCTCTAGAAGTGGGACATTCAGAGCCAAATAGGCTGTATACAAACCTTTCTTACTCTTTTCTTATTTACTCTCCAGCCCAAATTCTGTTTAGAATTTCTAACTGAAGCTCCCAAAATTGAGTTTCTTCTATCTTGTCAATTCCTCATGGATTTGTTATCTCTGTCTAAAAAGTATAAAAACTGCCCATCTTGGTCATTTCTTCGGGTCTCAATTTCATTATCAAGCCTCCAATGCGCACATAATAAAACTATTTTTTTCTCCTGTTCATCTGTCTCACATCAGTTTAGTCCAGCTAGAAGACCTTGAGAGTCAAGCAGAATTTTTCCTTCCCTTCAGCAATTGTTCCCCAATATAAAGCAAGAGACAAATGCTTCAAAAATGGAAATGCAGAGTCTTTAAACTCAGAAGCATCAAGGACAGAGTAGGGCTGGAGTGAGTATGGGGAACTGAAGACCAGAGCATTAGGTAAAAGTCTGTTGACTGAGTCTCCCACCAGGCTCTGAATTCTGGAAGTGAGCCACACCTATCTGCACACAGCTCCAGAAAAGATTTACCTGCACTGACATCCCGGTTCCCGAAGTTCCCAGAGGAAGAGCCAGGTGGCCAGCCATTTGCCATATGATGGAGTCAGTAACCCCATGGAGGCGACTCTCAGTTATTTGGCACTTCGCTTTTAAATATGAACAGCTGAGAATCACCGGACTGTTCAATTTCAACTTAAAGTATATTGTAATTAATGTCCTCAGAGATAAGCAATGCATCTATGAAATGTGCATGGGATGCTGTTTACAAGGGGACCAGAAACAGCCTTTGGAAATTAAAAATGGGACAACCATAATGAAAAAACGTTCAGCAAGGGGTCTGGAAAACAAAGTTGGAAGATCTTGAAGAAAGAAGAATGGGATTGTTGAATAAAAAAAGGGGTATTAAGAAGTACAAACTTCCAGTTAACGAGTAAACAAGTCATGAAGACAAAAGGTACAGCAGAGGGAATCTAAGTGATGATATTGTAATAGAGTTTTCTGGTGACTATACTTGCCATGGTAAGCAGGGTAATGTGCAGAATCACTGAGTCACTATGCTATGCATCTGAAATTAATATAACACTGTATGTTAATTATCCTTCAATTTTAAAAAGAGAAATAGAGAAGAAGATAGACTCTAAGTCCTAATTTTACTATAGTTTCCAAATCCAAACATCAAGGAAATGTATGGGAGGATATTAACAAAGGAACAATGAAATTAACCTCCCCAGAACTGAGGGAGGAGAGATTCCATATTACTTCTTAGCAGATGTTCAGCCCTCTGGGTGATAAAATACACAGGTCAATACACAGGACAGTGAAATTTCAGAAAACTGAGATAAGGTGAGGATCCTAAAAACATCCAAGGTGGGGGTGGGAAACAGGTCACCCACAAAGAATGAGTCATCAGAATGGCTTCGGAACTCAAAAAAGCCCGAGCCAGACAGCAAAAGTCTGAGAGAAACCTATTCCGACCTAGAGCCTTATACTGGCAAGATTTTTGATTGAGTGCTAGGCTAGAAATGCAAAAGTCTTTAAAAAAAAATAGCAACCATACATCTTTCCCCCTTTTTCCCTTCCAGAAGGCAATTAAGGATATGTCTCAACAAAATTATCTACTAATTCAAGAAAATGAAAGAGGATTCAGGGAAGTAGGGTAATGGATCAAAGGAGTTCCCAGGATGGTGACAAGGGTGAGTCCCGGGGGGACAGAATGGCTTCAAGCCTAGAGACCCCCCGAAACAGAACTGGTGGCCCAACTGATACCACCTGAAAAAAGTTTGCAATGACAGACTATCTGACAGATTTATCATGGAAATAATGTTGAGCGATATTTTACAGAGCTTAGTATTCATGGGAAAAGCCACAAGCTCAAGGAAAAGAAAAACAAAAGCAAAACAATGAAACAAATGAGAATCAGTGAGGCAAAACGAAAATATGTACCAGAAAGAAAATACTCATACAACTGGTTAGGCAGTTAACACCATTCAGAGTGGTAATAGTAAAAACATGGTCGGTTTCATTGCCAATTTCTACAACTTCTTTCTTCCTCCTATCCGAACCTTGACTGGCTAGTGCCTAACTAAACATTCTTGCACTAATAGATTGCCAGGTTAGAGTGGCCACGTGACCCAGTACCTCTGAATAAGGCTCAGGGCTTCTGGGAAATTGTTCTTTTCCCTTATCCTTCTTATTTGTCTTCTTTCACTTTTTCCCTGCCTGAAATTCGGATACAATAGCAGAGGTGTAGCGAGCTCTCTCGGGACCATAAGCATGGAAAACACAAGCGTAAAACAGGTGAACAGAAAAATAAAAGCAGCCTGAGTTCCTAATGACATCATAAAGTCATTACCTCCATGTTTGACTTCCTGAAAGCCACTGTTCAGAGTGTTTCTGTTACTTGCACATTCCTAACCAATACAAAATTGAATGTGGGCACATTCCCCAAATGGGATAGGGTCCTACATTGTGACATTGGAAGAATGAGAGCAGCTAAGATGGCTGTAAAATAATAATTATTATTATTATTAAACAACCCAAATTCTTTGCTGGCATTGTAAGAAGTCACCACTACTGATCAAGTGAGATCAGTTTATGTCCACTAAGGTTAACACTGAACTGCAAATAAGAAACAGCTGAAAGAGTTGAACAATGTTGCCTTTAGAATATTGGCTGGGAGGGGAGGAGTAAGGAAGGGATACACATGTTTTATCTTTGAGACTTAAAAAAAAAAAAGGTGGGCTTATGCACATGCTTAACTTTTTTGATTCAAAAACTAAAGCTAATGCAAAAGACAAAAACCCTTTGTCTCATATACTGTCTTTGACCTCGGGTCTTTGTCTTCTGTTAATATTTTCCATATTTTTCCTTTTATTGAATCTGACAGTCGCATCTTTTGGCCATATTTTTATCTTAGTCTATTTGGATAATATTATTTTAGGTGTCTAAGTTGTAAACCGTAGATGCTCAGGTTTCAGATTTTGACCCCATCTGTTTATCTCTTAGCAGAGAATCTTGATCTATTTTCTTTTATGGATAAGACCCCTCGGTTTGATCTTTCTTCTGCCATCTTTTTCTGGGCTTTCCACCATTTTAAGTTTTCTTCCCTTTTGGACTAGATAAATGGATTTAGCATTTTGAGAGACACATTCCATTTTAGCTCTCCTGCTTCTTATCTCTATGGTTTTTTAAATATGCTTCTCAAAAGGCATTTCTTAAGTGGTATTTTCTTAATCATCTAACTCAGGACTGAAACGTGAATTTATCTGATTTTCATGTTTAAATAGGATGTCAAATTTCCCCATCTTCTTTTTTTTTCTTTTCTGCTTTTCTCTTCTACCTCTTCTTTTCTTTCTCTTATAGTCCACATTTACCTTTTTTTCAGTAGGCTCCATGCCCAGGCTAGAGCCCAGTATGGGGCTTGAACTCACAACCTGAGACCAAGACCTAGGCTAGGATCAAGAGTTGGACACTCAACTAACTGAGTCCCCCGCCAGAAGCCCCCATACTTTTTTTTACAACTTACTTTCGAAATTTTACATTCTCATCCACACTTCCATCTGTATAGCAAACCCTCTTCCATAGATTGTGGTAGGCAACAGATTTAGAGAAAGGAACATAAACCTTGCCCCTAGGCACTAGAGAAGCAGTTATAGTCCAGGGCAAGTAGAATGGACCCAGGAGAGACATGTGATCTGGACTGGTTTCTCAGGGAAGACTTTCTGGTGGAGATGAGGCTTGATGTGAATCTGAAAGCATGACACTGATGACTCAGCCTGAAGAGTAGAGAGAATTCTTCCCAGGGCAGGCAGAACAGCCTATGCAGGAAGATGGCTTGGGTTTTGGGTAACTGTACCAGCTCAGTGTTGTCAGAACACTGTGGCTGGTGTGGCAGCAAAGGTTTGGAGAAGTGCAGCAAGAGATCATCTCCCTGGGTCACAGATGGCCTTGAAGGTCACTCTCAGCAGGGGGCATCAAATGGGACAGGAGGGAGGGCAGGGCTGGGGATAGAAGGTGAAAGGCTTTTTATGAGGGCGTTTACAGCAGAGCTGATGAAATAAAGAAAAAGAGCTGGATTGGGGCAAAAGAACAGAGTTGGGAGACCTCAAGGTGATGTCCTCAGAGGGAAAGGGAGAGGACCATCTTTCCCAAACTCTCTGGTGCCACTCTTCTCCAGCTCCCTAGAAAGCTCCACTAGAAACAGAATAAGACTTACCAATTTATCCCAGGAAGATATATCACCTCTGAGGTTTCACTGGTCCCAGTGCCATGATTTGAAGGAGCTGTCTCTTGAGGAGTAGAGTATTCAGGCAGAAGGCAAGAGAAGGTAGACCCGGCTTCAAGCCCAATTTGATCAGGCCCAGAGGTTACAGAGGGGCTGGCTCAGCTGTCTTTCCCCCTTGCCTGAGATTCTCACTCATGTTGTCCTTCATCTTCCCTTGCTACTCCCCCCGGAACAGAGATAATGTAGGAGGCAGCTCAAGATCTGGATCAATGAATTCAATTCCAAAGTCAATTGCTAAATTGCCAAATTTAAAATTAATACCGTTCCTTTCATCAACGTGTTGTCAATACCAATGTTCTATTCGTTTCAGTTGTACAACACAGTCATGCGACATTTTGTACATTAAATGATGCTCAGCAGGAGGAGAGAGGTCACCACCTCTCACTGTAGAGTGTTATTCCACTATTATTGACAAAATGCTCTGCGCCGTACTTTTCATAGGTCTTCCATCTTTCACACAGAGGTAATTTAATAAGGTTTGGCAATGTTAGTTAGGAATTATAAGCAAAAAAAACATGATTTCTTAGTGAATATCTGGGTTTTCAGAGTGGTGGCTAGAGGGTGGTTGAAGAGTGATGAGATCAGAGTGGGAGTCTTTAATTTAGTATTCCTCATAACACGTATGTTGCACCTTGTCTCGTTGTCTCACTGTCCCTGGGTATTTAGTTCTTGGTCATCATTTCTTTCCCCCTAGAAGTCTATTGACGTCTTCAAGCTCACTGCATCTTTCCTCAGCTGGGTCCACTTTATCAATGAGTCCATCAAGGGCTTCCTTCATTTCTGCTATGGTGTTTTGTTTTTAATCTCCACATTCACTTTTCATTCTTTCTTAGAGTTTCCATCTCTCTGCTTACATTACCCTTGTGTTCTTGCATGGTGTCCACTTTCCCATTAGAGCTCTTAGCATGTGAATCCCCATCCCTGTAAATTCCCAGTTGGACCATTCCAACATCTGTGCCACCACTGAGTTTGTTCTGATTGATGCTCATTCTGTGTCTTCCATCTGTGAGCTGTTTTTCATGGTGCTTTGTTTCTCTTTTAGTCTCCCTTGTCGGGTTCTGCTGCATGTAGGACAGGATGAAGTAGGTCAATGGGTAAAAGGAAGATGGAGCCGGATCCTGCAGACTTTTTTTTGTGCTGGACTTCAGTCCCAGGAAGTTGGGATTCTCTGGATGCCTGTCTATCTCTTCCATGTCAAGGGTGGCTCACTGATGTTAATATTCTGATAGATCTAAGAATTGTTGGTTTTCAGCTTGCTCACCTTTCCTCTTGTTGTGTGGATTAAGCTCCTCTCATATTGGCCAGGAAACCCAAAGAGGTCCCTAATTTGGGATTTTGTTTGTTAGGCATATAAACAATCAATATTAAGGGAGCTGGTTTTAGAATTTTGCAATGAGGCTTTTTAGCCACCCATTTTGATTGCTTACTTGGTGAATGACAAGAACTAGGCTTTGCCTTCACATGAGAATGTTTTCCTAGATCCACTCCTTTTGTTATAGACCCAGAGAACTTTAGAGGACTGTCCCTCTCATTTTACAGACAAGTGAACTGACCTTTTCTCTAGATCATACAGTGACAAATCTGGGACTTGGGTCCAGGTCTCCTCCTGACCTCAGTTCAGAGTTCCTTCCCTGGCCCACATGTCTCTCTAGTCTATGCTCCTGAAGGTGAGAGGCCCCTGTTAACCATCGTTAACCTTTGTTCAGAGATGATAAGCCTAACAGAGCAGAACCTGGAAGAGGGATGTGCATGGCTCCCCTGGGGGGTGGGAGTACAGAAGAGAAACCAGGATGATTCAGAGCGAGGAAGAAGCATCCTAAGTGAAGAAAGATGTGTTTTGAAAAGTAAAAGGGACTTGGTGACTGCAAGAATGTAACAGTCACCTTACTCCTTACTCCCTGGAGTTCAGCACCCTGCCCACATCCAGACATTGTCTGCACACTGATGCCCTCTAGTGGTTTGAAGGAAGAGATCCTTCTCCAAAACCTGCAATGGGGAACTTCCAGTTGAGGCCCTGAGTGGGGGTGGGGGAGAAGATGTCCCTCCTCCACCCCTCTCTTTGGTTCAGAGATTGGTCTAACTGGGCTTTTTCCTCTTGATAGACCCTTTAACTTCTTTTTATTAAACAATCCAAAGACATTAAAGAACGTGAATGAGGGAGAGTATTGCCCATATGGAGAACCATATGTATCTAAGTGTGAGGCTGGGGGAAGGGGAGCGATCAGAAAACACACAAAAACAGACAAGCACAAATATGCACACCTGGGGTGGATGAAGGCTTGTAGGTCTTACAGGTTATAAAATTTGGCAATCTCTCTTTGATAAATATGTGTCTATTATACAAATACAAAATTAAGCACAGAACCTTGGAAGAGTCCTATTCATCAACCTCATAGTGAATAATCTTTGCACGTAGCCATCTACTCGCTCACATACCCGGAGGAAGTAGAGATATAAAACAGCTATTTTCATTTTTTATTATTACCCCTGAAATCCTATCCACACTGAGAAAGGCTGGGCATTTACTCTTATAACATTGGCATTGTTTAGAACGTATCTGCAACGTTCCTTGGGATTGTCTTCAGATTCTGTAGCACATTCCTTGGAATATCATGAAGGATAACACCGTTTATCACTTAACTGTGACTGATTGATTGATTGATTTTTTTGCAATAGCCAAAATCTACACGGAGCCAACCGTGGTAAGTAATAAGATGGATCGTCAAGCTGGCCAGCCGATGCGGTTTTTGGTCAGGAGTCAAGAGTCTTTTTACAATTTATCAAACTTTTTTTTTCCTCTGTGCTTTGCTTCAATCCTATTCTGGGAATCCGTTCCCCTGGAAGGAACTCTAATGTAGCTCGCACCCTCCAGATCCAGGAAAGACCACTGACCAGGGAGTGGTCCAACTGCCCAGCTCTCCAATCCTCTCAGTCATCCACGGGCTGTTCCCAGCTCAGACATGGGTGCAGCAGGGACACACAGGCAGCCCACTTCTTAGCAGGGACTCCTCCTATGGCTGACGTTGGTACAAAAAGACTTCGCTAACCCTTTTTTAGACTACATGGCAGTTGGGGATCTTTCCATCAAATCTTCACTTCCTCTGTCCTTTGTTGGGGATCGAACTTGCATCACAGTCTGACTGCTCTTCCAGCCTGCTTGGACCCCTCCCTATATTTTGCCCCATAAACATTTTTCCCCAAAACTCTTGCATGATTAATCCCATCCTGGCTTCTGCCTCTTATGGGATTACACTGAGCTTCCCTGGTGACTGCTTTGGAGAACAGTGCCACCACTGTTTTCGCTAATATCTACATAACTGCAATTAGATTTCTGGCCTCTTTTTACTTCTGACAGTTTATAAGCTTCATCTCTCCCTGTCCCTTGGGCCCCACATCTGGGGGAAATGATAAGGAAGCCTGTGTGTTCCTTTCTTGGTACCAGCAAGAGATCCAACCCCGCCTGGCCCTGACTCTTCTGAGGAACTCTCGCCCTGGCCTTGTCCCCCAACCACCCTGAAAACCAAGGCCAGCCTCCTTCCCTCCATCTCTCAAGTCATTTTTGACCTGCTCTAGAGGCTCACCCCATTCTCCCAGAGACCTCAGCTAGGTAAGTAGTAAGCTTATCATGGTTTCTTGGTGAGTGTGTGGCACCATCAGTTTTGACATCCAAACTAAAGGGTATGCCAAATAGTGGAATTGGCTTCTTAGGTCCCCAACAAAGAACTGGGCTGCTAAGGACTCCACATTCTGACTTAAGAGGGTCTTCTGGTGTGTGGTGAGCCCCCTCCGTCGGGGTACCTTGAAGGATGCAGCCCGGGAAAGTCAGCACCCCACCCACCCTCTCCTTATGCACAAACGCAATATGAGAGGAAGGCTAAGAGGGAGAGGGGGTGATAATTTGAAGGAGTGTCTTGTGATTAGCAGATCTTGCTTTTTCTCCCCAAAGTTACCAAGGGAATCAGTCATCGACTAGAAAATGCCAGCACTTCCTCTCCCTCTGCTAGGTTGGGAATGGGAAGTCATCTGGTCTGAGCATCCAAGAGTGAATGGATTTGCGGAGTGCCTTCTGCTTGGGCAAGTCAGAGATGAGAGCAAAGGGAAGGTGCGGCTGAGCTAGAGGAGTGTATGCCGGTGGGGAGACCAGTACTCAATTCCATGTTGCATGGCAAAAATGATGTACACACTCCCTCAGAAGGCATGAGAGTAGGCAGGATGGTATTTCAGCCTACAGAACTGCTAGTGTGGTAGGGAGACCCATCAACAAGGTAGGCAGGGTAGACAACTAGGAAAGGGTAGTGGGCAGAAGAAGCAGAGGACATGCAACCCAAGGGACAAATCCAGGTAATGTGTAAGGGAAAGAGGTACCAGGGGCTTTCGGAAACACCCACAAATACCCTTGGCAAAATAACCAGCATTCTTTCGGAAATGCGGCACTCAAGGAGAAGCAGTGTAAGTTGGTGTTAGAGAAGGGCAGCTGCCAACAGGAAGGCCTTTCGCATGCTCTCCTGGGTCCCGACAATGGCCTGTGGTGTAGAGAGCCCTCTATTTTCCAAGCCACCATCTAGCTACCAGGACAGCCCCTGCAGAGGGGTAAGGAGCTGGCAGTGGGCCAGGGAGATGTTGAAATGACTACAGAATCAGCAATTTAAAATACACTGAAATCTAAGAGAAAGGAAGCAAGACGATCTAATAACCAAAACTGGCCAAAGAGTTCTGTAATTCACCTGTGATGTCATGAAGGGGATCCACTGTCCAGGGAGGGTGAGAAAGTTGGTTATACCCCTGAGTAAGAGCACAAAACTGGAAAAAACACAAAGACTGTTTCCATTCTAGCAACTTGATAGCCTTCTCTAAAAACAGCTACATATGATTTTTAAAAATACAAACATTTTTGGGGTACCTGGATGGCTCAGTCCGTTAAACATCTGACTCTTGATCTCAGCTCAGGTCATGATCTCAGGGTGGTGAGATCGAGTCCTGCTTCAGGCTCTGTGCTCAGTGGGGAATCTGTTTAGGATTCTCTATCTCTGTCTCCCTCCCTCCTGCTCATGCTCTCTCTCTCTTTCTCAAATAAATAAATCTTAAAAAAAATACAGACGTCTTTGAAGAAATCATTAAACATCACCTATAATTTGAAGTCCACTCTATAAGCATATGATGCAATGTTAAACTATGAGAAGTGGCCATTATTTCTGACCCATGGGATTTGTTCACATTGTTTTCTCCACTTTGAACATCCATCCTCAAGCTCCAAGTCCCTATCTCTCAATTTAAAAATCTCATGTTGCTAGGAAAACATCACCATCCTTTCTTCTCCCTTCACAGAGTCTGGGGAGGAGAATGGCCCTTGGCTAAGAATTTAATCTAGCATTTTCAAGAAGTAATTACAGAGCTTCTGTTTGGTCTTTGTGTAGGCATGAGAGCAGTTCTTAAGAGGCATGAAACTGGAAAATGGGCCCATTTCTTATTTCCAAGAGGCCCTAGGGGTCCCAGGTTGAAAGGGTGGGATATCTTCACTGTTCAAAGGTAAATTATATCTGGTGTTAATTACCCGTACAGAGGAGGCTTTGAAAACTGTGGGGACATTAGAAAGATAGTTATCTTCCACCTAATGGGTTTAGAGTGTAATACCTCTGATAATTAACACCTGTCTTCAGGCAACGTAGATGTGTGTGTGTTAGAGGAGGAAGTGGAAAGAAACCCCATAGCTCTCCAATGAGCAATCAATAGAACAAGGAAGACTGTTTGCAGTCGCCGTGGAAAGGAGACCCCTTGGGGGCTGGAATAAGAGGGTCCACATTGATCCGGGACTTGGAATGCCTGGGACCTTGCCCTGGAGTGATTCAGCACTGGGAGCGTTTATTTCTATTGGCAGGAGGGGGGTGTTTTCTGGTTGATGGGTTCATGCAGGCAGACAGATAGACTGAAAGGGCTCCCTGAAACAGGAGTTGAGTCACAGGCAGAAGGGGAATGACACTGAGATGCAGACCCCCAAATGGGGGAGCGCAGTCAGGAGCCAGGGGAGCCCCTGAGGACACCCCTGGGCCAGTTTCCCACCTTGATGTCCTTCCCTGGATCAGGGCAAAAGTCCTCTTAGAGGTTTCGGTGCCTATGCCCCTCCATTACAGTGTCCTTGGCAGCTACAAGCCCTCATGACAGTTGCTGTATTTTGGTACACCACACAGCCGATACGTACATTAGGCATGGTGGTAATGTGAAGGACAGAAGGACAGCCTCATGAAGGGAAGCTGGGCTGGCCCCATGGGCAGATGGCCTTCCGTGGGTGGCCACGCTGAGGGAGAAGAGGTCCAGTGGGAACTGACTGCTTCCCAGCCAAATGCTCAGAGAGCAGAGATGGAGCTGGGACCCGTGGGAAGGAGAGCCATGCGGTGAAGCCCGGAAGCCCTGCCCACGAAACCATCCCTGTCTCCTGCATGTCGGAACAGCAAGTGACCTTTCCAAATGGAAAGAGGCTGACGTGTCCATGACTCTCTTCATTCCTCAAGGCCGTCTTCTCAAATGCCACATCTCTTACCAAGCCTTCCATGAGCTCGGCCAAGCTGGAAAGAATCCCCCCACCCCCCGGCCTCCAAAAGCCAAGAGCCCTCGATGTGGGCCTCTCTGATGGCATTTCCCAATTTCTGAGAGTCGTGTGTCAGGTCACTCTTTGCCCAGATCCCTTTGCTCTGCCCTCACTTCCCGCGTGCCCACTGCACATCTACTCTTCCCCATCCTGGGACACTCGGCTGCATGCAGGGCGCCAGTCATCACCCACGCTCCTGGCTCACTGTTGGCCCATGGGGGTGCTTACCATAGGTGGGAGGCAGGCTGGGGTGCTTCATCCCTAATTCTTCCTCTGGGAGGTCACCTCAAGGTAGCTGACATGGGGAAACTCTGTCCCCTTCCAAGCTCCAGCATCCACCTCCTAGCCAAGTTCTGTAGGGCCTTGGGACAGTAGCGCTTTGGCGGCTAACCAGCCCCGCCATCCACTATATTCTGCGTGTTTCCACTATAGTTCTTGGTCTGTAAAGAGTTCTTCGATTTATCTTATTTGGTGCATTCCGAATGTCTGCAGCTGAGACCCTTCCCAACTCTTCCCTCCTTCCTAAATAAATTAAGAGCATATCAAAATATGTTTGAATTACTGTTCCATCTGAACCATGACCAAAATAGAGTCTTGGGAATTATCGACGCCCAAAACACATTTGTTCAATTAATAATATGCCCACCTCTCTGCCTCTAAAACAAAGTTTCTCAACCTTGGCAGCACTATTAACACTTTGCAGTGGATGACTCTTCGTTCTGCGGGTTGTTCTGTGCACTGAGCACACAGCGGTAGCTTTCCTGGCCTCTGATTCCTAGATGCCAATAGCCCCCAACCCCACTGTGGCAACCAAAAGTGTCTGCAGATATTTCCAGATGTACTCAGGGAGCAAAATAACTCCCTGTCGAGACCCACTGCCCTAGATGCTTGCTCCCCTTGTCATTTCAGCATTCACGCGACAAAAAGCATCTCGTTACAGGGCCACCAGGGTGGCTCCTTCAGTTAACAGTTAAGCATCTGATTTTTTTAAAGATTTTATTTATTTATTTGCCAGAGAGAGAGAGTAAGCAGAGGGAGCAGCAGGCAGAGGGAGAAGCAGGCTCTCTGCTGAGCAAGGATCCCAATGCAGAACTCAAGCCCAGGACCCTGGGATCATGACTGGAGCTGAAGGCAGATGTTCCACTGACTGAACCATCCAGACATCCCAACCATCTAACTCTTGATTTTGGCTCAGGACATGATCTCAGGGTCTTAATAGTGAGTCCCGCATCAGGCATCAGACTCTAGGCTGAGCAAGGATCCTGCTTGAGGTTCTCTCTCTCCCTCTTCCTTTACCTCTCCCCCCATGGGCATGTGTTCTCTCTTTGTAATATTCCTAATATTATGTATGTATTCCTAATATACATGTATGTATATACACAGACACATGCATACATGCACAACTCAGGATCCATAAACATGAAACTGTCAGAGTCATATAGTGTGTCATACATAAACATACGTGCACATAGAAATGTATTTGAAAGGAATTTCCGAGGCTAGGAAACCAAAGACATCTCTTGCGGTTTTTCAAAACAAAGTCTCTATTACCAAGTGAAAAAAAAATCACCCACAAATTGGAGGTAACATTCAATGAGATTTCTTTGACCTTTACAGAAATTCATGCACTTAGATCTTCAAAAGATCACAGGCATACGTATAAATGCAAAAAGTGCTAAACATAGTGCACGGAATTGGAAATGATCAAAAGAAACAAGACGTTTCCAGGTACAACGCTGAGAACACAGGTGACTAATGATCTCCCTCCCCAACACCCACAGAGTCGTGAAATGACCATTGGCTGGCAAGCAGAGACACATATCAGGATGTAATATTTCGCTACCCACAAGGGAAGTGTATTACGGGACTCAAAGGCCTGAAAGTCACTATTATCATATGGTTTCATTCATACCTTCTTTCCTCTTTTGTATCCTCTCCAGGTCTTTTCTCTTTCCTGTCAACGAACCCTGTGCTGGCACCACCATGCTGCACATTCCAGCCAACACGCTTTGCTCTGGGAGCTGTCCTATGCTAGGACACTCTGTCTTGTTAACAAATCAATATGGTAGCCCACATCCCCTTGCCAGAAGGGCTGAGGGCATTGTGGTACTGTTTGCAGAAGCGTTTCAAAGTCCATAAAATGGGGTCACCAATTCCAACAGAGCCAAGAATAAAGAAAGAGCTGCCAATGTCAGCCATGATGGGAGTCAACAAAAGAAGGGAATGGAATCAATAAGAAGCCTAACTAAGGTAATTCTTAAGCCCAAGGAAGCTCTAGAGGTAAGGACAAGAATCTGAGGTGGCTTTTTTCCAAAGCAGGCCACAAAGGGGCATTAGATTTAAAGGGACAGTACCATAAAACCAACCACATTAATAGCAAGCGACTTCGTTGAATTTCTGCCAATCAGATGCACCCAAGGGAGACTTTGAGTTGAAAGTGAGTTAAAAATAAATAAATAAATAGATAGACAAATAAATAAATAAATAAATAAATAAATAAATAAAAAGAAAGTGAATTAAGAGGCAGGTGTGGATGATCCATTTTACTAAGAAAAGTAATGGCAGCACCTTTCTAGACACAACAGAAGTAATGGGTTCTGCTGTCTATTCCATACCCATAATTGTTTCTGGAAATATAGCCTAAAACCTGTTCTACCAGCCTTCCCAAATATTTCCCAGGTGATTAAAAACAATTTAATAAATTCCTTACTGCTTAAAGAAGCTACAGAAGACAGTATGGTTTATAGTGATGAACACAGAAATCCTTGGATTTTTAAAAAAAAATGATTTATTTGTTTGAGAGAGACTGTGGGTGAGGGGCAGAGGGAGAGAATCCCCAAGCAAACTGCCTGCTGAGCCATGGAGCCCAATGGGACTTGACCTTGGACTCGATCTCACAACCCATGATATCATGACCTTAGCTGAATCCAAGAGTTGGACACTTAACAGACTGAGCCACCCAAGTGGCCCAGAAATCCTTGTATTTTAATTCAAGCTGTGTGGGTATCTTGAAATAACACACTCTACACTAACATGAATTTGGAAAAGACATGATTGGTATTTGATCTGTCATCCTCTGGCTAGCTCCCACTAGAAACAGGGATGGCTAACTTTATTATCTTTTATTGCAGTATATATACAGTAAGAGGTAAAAGCCTTAAAATAATTTGGTATTTTCTCATTTCAGCATATACTCATTTGTGTATAGTAAAGATGATATAATTCAATCGTTGAGTTTTTATGACATCTCCTGACAAACAAAAGCACATTACAAAAGCTTCATCTCAAAAATTAATCTCCCAGGAAACTGACTTGCAAAGGAAGGACTCCAAGGTAACAGGAAGTTTCTGGCTAGAATGCAGGTAAGGACAGATCTGAGGAAGTGAGAGTCTAGAATTTGTGATCATTTTTCCCCTGTGGGTAATTTCTGACTCCCAAGGGGATGGCTGAGAGGTGTTAGAATATCAAAAGTAAAATCTGGGGTCCACAAAGCTGGTCTCTTGTGACCTCTCTCACTTTTGATTGGGACTTCAAAGTAACCTTAGGAATCCAAGTGACCCAGAAACAGACAAATCCTTGCAGGGAAGGAAGTCCATCTCCAAGGCGTGTCTATCACCTGTGATCCCTATCATTAATGCTACTGAGTACTTGGGAGACACATATGTGAATGATTTCTACAAATAATTTTTCCAAAACAACATCTATCACAAAATAAAACCAGCACAAGAAAAAAAAATGAACAGAACTCAGCAAAAACAAGAGAGAGTAAAATAGACTCACATGGCTGTTGGTTTTAGTTACTAGACACAGACTTTATTATTATGGCCTGTGACAAGAGTAGATACAGACTGAGGATTCTGGCAAAGAGTTTAAAATTATGATGTGAAAGGACAAAGTAAAAATTCTAGAATGAGTACAAAGTGACATTAAGAATTCAACAGATAAACAGTAGATTAATATATTGGCAAATAAATATTAGCTGTATAACACAAGAGAACATATAAAATGTACATAAAATGAGGGTTAAAATATATTAAATTAAATATACAAAAATTATAAGATGAAAAGAAGATAAGTTAAGTCAAAGTATTCTCTGCTGCTTACATGTCCTTGGAAGAGATATAAGTTACTAATTAATACTAGCAAATATTAATAATTAATGTTATATTTAAATATTAACTCTTAATAAATATTAAATGTTTAATTAATAAAAATTTTAATAAAATATGAATATTTAATACTCAACTATTGAATATTGAGTGGAAACTCAAAAATAATCAAAGCTTGTATGTCTAAAACTAGAATAATGGGGACGCCTGGATGACTCAGTCATTAGGCATCTGCCTTTGGCACAGGTCATGATCCTGGGGTCCTGAGATCAAGTTCCGCGTCAGGCTCCCCGCTCATTTTGAGAGGCCTGCTTCTCCATCTCCCACTCCCCATGCTTCTGTTCCCTCTCTCGCTATCTCTCTCAAATAAATAAATAAAATATTAAAAAGTAATAATAAATAAATAATAAATAAATAAATAAAAATAGAATAATAGAATCTAAAACAAGCAGAGAAAGAAGAGATAAGGAATGCAGTAGAGGTGGGACAACTTGAAAACAAATAGATGGCTTAGAGGCTCCTGGCTGGCTCAGTTGGCGCACAAAGCGGCTTGATCTTGGGTTTGTGAATGCAACCCCCACATTGTGTGTAGAGATGACTTAAAAATCAAATCTTTCAAAAAAGAAGAAAAGAAAAGACTAATAGATGGCTTAAATAATGAAACAAAAACTCTATCAGTAATTATAATACACATCAGTAGATTAAATATTCCACTTAAAATATAACAGTAGTCAAACTGAGTTAAAAAGACTCAAAATATACTCTCTTTTAAGACAAGTATTTTAGGGGCGCCTGGGTGTCTCAGTTGGTTAAGCAACTGCCTTCGGCTCAGGTCATGATCCCAGAGACCCGGGATGGAGTCCCACATCGGGCTCCCTGCTTGGTGGGAAGCCTGCTTCTCCCTCTCTCACTCCCCCTGCTTGTGCTCCCTCTCTGGCTGTGTTTCTCTCTGTCAAATAAATAAAATCTTTAAAAAAAATAAAAATAAAAAAATAAGACAAGTATTTTAAATATAAGGGGACAAAAAGTTTAAATATAAAAAGGTGGAAAAGAGGGGTGCCTGGGTGGCTCAGTCAGTTAAGTGTCTGACTCTTGATCTCAGCTCAGGTGTTGCTCTCAAGGTTGTGAGTTCAAGCTCCAAGTTTGGCTCTACACTGGACATGGAGCATACTTAACAAAAACAACAACAACAGCAGTAACAAAAGGTGGGAAAGAGATAACATATGCTATAGACTGAATGCTTGTGTTCCTCCATTCCCTCCACCCCCCACCAAATTTATATGTTAGATCCTAATCCCCAATGTGATGGTATTTGAAGGTGGGACCCTTTGGAGGGGATGAGGTCATGAGGGTGGGGCCCTCGTAAATGGGATTAGTGCCCTGATTACAGATCCCGGGAAGCCTTCTTACTCCTCTACCACTTGTGGACACAGCAGGAGGGCAGCTCGGAACCAGGAAGTGGGCCATCATCACACACGAAATCCACCAGTGCTCTGATCTAGGACTCCCCAGCTTTCAGAACAGTGAGAAATGAATTTTTCAACAGATAGATTTCTGTTGTTTACAAGCCACCCAATCTCTGGTATTTTGATATTGCAATAGTCTGAATAAGCTAAGACATGATACAAAACCAAATTTTTAATGAAACTGGCATAACTTAACTAATTGGAGATAAAATAGACTTAAGGCAAAATATATTACTGAACACAAAGAGAAATATTTTGTAATGACAAGAAAGTTCAATTTACCGAGTAGATATAACAATTGTAAATTTGTATTCACTTAATTGCACAGACTCAAAAAAACATACCATTACATTGATAAAACCAAAGGTAAACAGACAATTCCATGATCAGAGTGGAAAACTGTAACACGCCTCTCTCAATAACTGTTAGAAAAGCAGGACAAAAAACCAATAAAGGTCTAGAAGATCACAATAACGCAATTAGAAAGCATGACCTAATAGATATAGATGATATTCCCCCAATAACTGAAGAGGATACATTCTTTCCAAGCACACACGGAACACTTATGAAAAATGATTGTGCAAGAGTTGCAAAATTTAAAAGATTGAAAGGACATAAAATATGTCCTTTGATCAAATTCAAAGATGCTAGAAACCAAAGATGATACTAAAAAAATCCTCCCAGTGGCTGGAAATTAAGAACTAAACTTCTATGTAACCTAAAAAGAAAAGAAAAAATTACCAATAAAAGTTGAAAAGTTGGGGCGCCTGGGTGGCTCAGTTGGTTGAGCGACTGCCTTCGGCTCAGGTCATGATCCCGGAGACCTGGGATCGAGTCCCGCATCGGGCTTCCTGCTCGGTGGAAAGCCTGCTTCTCCCTCTCTCACTCCCCCTGCTTGTGTTCCCTCTCTGACTGTGTTTCTCTCTGTCAAATAAATAAAATCTTTAAAAAAAAAAAAAAAAAAAAAAAAGTTGAAAAGTTAGTGTTACCCAATGATAATAAAAGTACAGCATATAAAATCTGGTGGGATGAGGTTGAACAGAGAATCTTCCGAACAGTTCAAAAAATTGTTCTATGTGATACACAGTAATAGGGGCTAGATGTCATTATACATTTGTGAAAACCTTTAGAACATATAACACCAAAGTGAACCCTAATGGAAACTTTGGACTTTGGTTAACAACAACATATCATCATTGATTCATCAATTATAACAAATGCTCATATTGTGCATTAGCACCATAGTATATCAATATAACTTGTATTAATGCAAGATGTTAATAATAAGGAAAAGTATATGGAGGCATGGAGATGCATGCAGATACTCTCTGTACAGGGAGTGGGTGGCTCAGTCGGTTAAGCATCTGCCTTCGGCTCAGGTCATGATCCCAGGGTCATGAAATTGAGTCCCACTTTGGGCTCTCTGTTCAGTGGGGAGACTGCCTCTTCCTCTCCCTCTGCCTCTCCCCCCTGCTTGTGCTCTCTTTCATGCTCTCTCTCTCTCTCAAATAAATAAAATCTTTTTTAAAAAGAAACTCTCTGTAGAGTCTGCTATATTTTTCTATAAACCTAAGACTACTTTTAAAAATAACTATTAATTTACAAAAGAAATGAGTGGGATGAAATGGTGCCACCATTGTGGAAGCTAGTTTGGAGGTTTCTCAGTAACTTAAAAACAAAATGACCAGAGGACTCAATAATTTCACTTGAGTCTATACCCAGGACAGTTGAACATGGGGTGCAAATAAAAACATGTATGCAAATATTTATAGCAGAACTGGTCACAGTAGCCCAAATGTGCATCATTTGATAAATGGATAAGCAAAATGTGATATATCCATACAATGGAATATTCACCTATAAAAATTCCGAATGCATGCTAGAACATAGGTAGACCTCAAAAACCTGATGCTTACCAAAAGAGATCAGACACAAAAAGCTACATATTGAATGATTATATTTGTACCAAATATCTAGAATAAGTAAATCCACACAAACAAAAAGCAGACCAATGTTTGGAGAGGGTGGGGGAATGGAAAGTGATTGCTTAATGGGGACAGGGCTTCCTGTGGGGTGATGAAAATATTCTGGAACTAATGGTGGTAATAGTTATTCAATATGGTGAATGCACCAAAGTTTACTAGTGATCAATTTTATGTCATTTTTAAAGATTTATTTATTTTAGAGAGCATGCAAATGGGTAAAGGGGCAGAGTGAGAGAATCTGACTCCCCAATGAGCATGGAGCCAGATGAAGAGCTCGATCTCAAGACCCTGAGAGCAATGATCTGAGCCAAAATCAAGAACTGGATGCCTAACCTGGCTGTGCCACTCAGGTGTCCCATTTTTTGTTGTTGTTGTTGTTTTTACTATACACACACACACACACACACACACACACACACACACACATAAATGGGCTGTACGCATTTCAAGAAATTTCAAAAAAAATAGGTAAAAAGTATAACAAGTTCAATCTTAACAAAGTAGAAGAAAGAAAAATAAATATAAAAACGGAAATTGTTGAAATGGAAAATAGCCTACAAAAGAGGATCAATAAAGCAAAAAATCTGAAGTAGTCAGGAGGGAGATTAATAAAACTGATACATGCCTAGGAAGACTGACCAGGAGAAAAGAAAGAAGGCACAAAAGTCCAGTGTGAGGGAGATCATGCAGACATGAGAAAGCAAGTAAGAGGGAAGCTTGAACATCCTTATGCCAACACATTCTATTTTATGTTTTAGAGGAAATGGATCTGGAATCCCTACATTTATCAAAAGTGACAAAAGAGGAAACAGAAAACACAAATAGCCTAATAACTCTTAAGGAAACTGGAACTAAACTTTAAATCATTCCCACAGATACAATTCCAGGAGCAAAAAACTTGGAGGGGAAATAACAATTTTACACAAGGACCGAAACAGAGACTATTTCCCAGGTTGTTTAATGATGTCAGATACCTCAACACAAACACCTGACAGGGTTGGGATGAACAGGGAAGATAAAATCCTAAAGAGAATGTCAGCAAGCTGAATCCAGCACTACACACAAAGGATGATCTATTATGAGGAGGTTGAGCTGATTTCAGGAATGTGTAAGGCTTAATTAGACATTAGAAAATCAGTGTAATATACCAAATCAAGAGTATGAAGGAGAAAAAAAAACAGATGCATGAAAGTCATTGACAAATTAAAACATCTGTTCAGTAAATTAAAAAAAAAAAGGCTTAGCGAGCTAGAAATGGGGAAAAGCTTGCTTAAGCTGATAAAGGGTCTGTACACACACACACACACACACACACACACACACACACACACACACACAAACACTTATAGCAAATTTGATCCCGTTTTTAAAAAGATTTTATTTATTTGAGAGAGAGAGAGAGAACGCAAGCATGAGCAGGGGGAGGGAGAGGGAGAAGCAGACTCCCTGTTGAGCAAGGAATCTGATGCAGGGCTCCATCCCAGGACCCCAAGATCATGACCTGAGCCAAAGGCAGAAGCTTAACTGACTGAGCCATCCAGCACCTCCACCCCCATAAAACTGCATTATTGAGCATAGTGACAATGCTGTCAGTGGTGTGACTCATTGAAGGTCACAGACACAAACCAACTCAGGATAATTTTGGCAGAAAAGAAGCTTATTATATTAAACATACACCTAACTTAGGGTCCAGGCATTCTACTCCTAGGTATGTATTTTATCCTTGAGAAATAAAAGCATATGTTCACCAAAACAAAACAAAAAAACCCAAACACCTGTACAAGAATGTTCATATCAGTCTCATTCAAAATAACTCCAAACTGGAAGACAAACCATATTTCCATTGAGAAAAGAATGGAGAAATGAGTATGTTCATATACTACTCCCAACAGTAGAAAGGAGCAAGCTGTGGATATATGAAACAACTTGGTTGAATCTCCAGGACGTTCTGCTAAGGGAAGGAAGACAGACACAGAAGAGTTCAGGAACAGGCAAAAATAATGTATCCTGTGTCCTGATAAGCAGGGGAAGACCTCAAACATTGCACCCCAAGCAGCAGCCATTCAGACATTTTTAACTGGATTATGGCACTATTCCTCTGACACTAGCGAAATGGGCCAGCTTATCAATTGAGCATCCCTGATTACTGCAGGGGGCCATCCCAGCAAGATCTCGCTCAAAGAATAAGCATGATTCCAGGTCTCTCTGGTACCCTAGGTATCCAGGAAACAAGAGTGGGAAGTGAGCCAGCACAGTCAGGACTCTGAGACTGAGCATGTTCTAGTACCCTCTGGTCTCTATAACCCTCACTGGCTTCTCTCTTCTGTTCACTTGCTGGACATGGCAGGATGGGCAGCTCAGGCATGCAGCACAGAGGCCAGTAGGTGCATGTGCCCTCCAGGAGATTCCAGGGTTTTGAGAGTAGAGGAAGAAGAGGACATGGCTTTCCTCTTGGTTGACTTAATTCCCCACTCTGATCCTGCCCTTCTTCAGCGAATATGTCTGCTTGCCAGGGTTGAGCCCAGCACCGAGAAACCCAGACAGAGCAACCTTTACCTGAGTGTGGGGATGTCCATCATTTGGGAATGAGCAGCAAGTCTCTCTGCCTGAACTGAGATTACTGAATGGAAAGGACTGATTTAGAGATTTTGCCTAGAGCAGGTACTTTCCAGTACCAAGAAGTGAGTAGAAACAGAGGTGAAGCAATACTTTATTCCTTCATGTTGCACATGGAGACCCACCATTTCCCTTCATGGAAACCCTTCTGTTTGATGAGCCCTGGATTTTAGAGACAAGAAAGATTATCTAACAAAGGATGTTAGAAACTCAGGTTTGCCTTGCAATGAGCTCACTGAGACTGGGGATGCCCCCACTCCCCACAGGGGAGAATTCACACATGATCCGAACTTCCAAGTGTCCAGGTGCTAACCAGCTGATATTTCCCAGCACTTTTGTGAACAGCTGGCCCAGCTAGCTCAGGAAGCCCAGATTTGGTTCCCAGATCTGCAATGCTCATTTGCTGTCTCCAAAATCATTCTCAAGCTTGCCATGCAAAATGGAAAAGCAGAAAGAAAGTGAGGTCCCTTTCCTAGTACCAGAGCCCGTGGTGCATTGGGCAGGCCCTGAACAGGTCTGTCCTGCTCAGTAGGACGATAGGAGAATGGACAACTCATGGAGCTTCTGGCACTTGACTTCTTCTGCCCTTGACTCTTAGCATGTACCAAGTGACATTTGTTGTTCTTCACCCAGGCCACCATAAATAGTTCTCACACTACAGGCCCAAAGTGGGGAGCCTCTCAAACAAGGAAGATGCAGACAATGGGTAGCCAAAGTGAAGGCCAGTTATTCATTAAGTTTCTGATGACCAGAAGGATTTGGGGGAGGGTTCTTCAGACAGTTCTGGCTGGTATCCATGTTATTCCATCCAATTCAATGAAAATGCAGTGTAGCTGAGTCATTTTTGAACAAGGGATTCAAAGTCAGAGATATCTGGATCTCAATCCCATATTTGCCACCCACTCGTTGTGGAAACCAAAAGAAAGTTACTTAACCTCCACGATCCTCAGTTCTCTTGTTTTTAAACTAGAGGAGATTGTGTCTATTCAAAGAGTACAAGGCAATCTCAATGAAATCCCCTACACATAACTTGTAGCATAGTGATTGAGAAAGAGTCAATTCTCAAGAAATTGCAGTAATCTATGTTAATAGTAACATTAACATGAACAAAGGCAGGAATAAAGGAGGAGACGGTGAATGCAGGACTCTGGCTTCTGAAGGTTGTCCTCAAACAAGTCAGATATCTCCAACTGGCTTCCCTCTTGAGGTTGGTCCTGGGATCAGAGAGCTGTGATTTACTAATCTCAACAGCCCAGCAGAATCTGGCTGCTCCCATCAATGGCATCAAGACAGGAATAAATATGGTAATAAAAAAAAAAAATTCAGGGATGGAGACAGAACCTAAAACTTTATCTTTGAAATGACATGGTTTAGGTCTCAAACCTAGATCTCCACTAATGGTAGAAAAAGTAAACTTACGGGCACCTGGGTGGCTCAGTTGGTTAAGCAACTGCCTTTGGCTCAGGTCATGATCCCGGAGACCCGGGATCGAGTCCCGCATCGGGCTCCCTGCTTGGCGGGAAGCCTGCTTCTCCCTCTCTCACTCCCCTTGCTTGTGTTCCCTCTCTAACTGTGTTTCTCTCTGTCAAATAAATAAATAAAATCTCTTTAAAAAAATGAAAATACTTTAAAAAAAAAAGAAAAAGAAAAAGTAAACTTACTTATTCAAGGCAATTCATTCAGGGCTGTTAAAATTCATTCTCCTTTAGGTAAGAGATCAGTTAATTTTAGTGCTTTCTCTCATCTTTCCCAGGTTTCAGTGCCTAAGACTGGGTAGAATCGGAGCATGTACCCTCCCACAGGAGCAGAGGTCATAGCTGAGGTGCACCTGTCGGTCCTAAGTCTGGGGCATTTGGCCCTGCCCCTCTAGGAGTCAATACTGTAGCTGCTGGGCTATCATCACTCCATTCCACAGCTCCTTCCAGTGTGCAGACCTCTCCATATCAAGCATGCTTTGAACTTCCTATTTCTACTCCCCAAGCCCCTAAAAGCTCTTACTCCTTTCAGGGCAGGACTTCGCTTTTCTTTTCTTTTCTTTTCTTTTCTTTTCTTTTCTTTTCTTTTCTTTTCTTTTCTTTTCTTTTCTTTTTCTTTTCTTTTCTTTCCTTCTTTCTTCTTCTTCTTCTTTTTTTTAATAGTTTTGTATTTATTTCACAGAGGAAAGCAGCGAGAGAGGGAACACAAGCAGGGGGAGCGGGAGAGGGAGAAGCAGGCTTCCCGCTGAGCAGGGAGCCCAACGCAGGGCTTGATCCCAAGACCTGGGATCACACCTGAGCTGAAGGCAGAAGCTTAATGACTGAGCCACCCAGGTGCCCCAGGACTTAGCTTTTCTTCCAATTCCTTTTTTAATCTATTGTTTACAGGTAAACTTTTCTCTCTTTCTCCAGGCAACAACTACTTTTGTTTAAGCGCCTGGTTCTTAGAATAAAGACCTATGGCATTCAAATTCCTGTATCTGCTATTGATTTACCCAAAATTAATTAAAATTTCAAAATCCTTGAATTTGACTCTCTGCTTCAGTCTTTAGTATACTTTCGTCCTACCCTGATGGGAAGTGTATACAAATAGCCTCTTCTTCAGTGATGAAGGGAAAGGCAGAAGGTAAAAGAAGCAAAAAACCCCACATACATTAATATCAAAATATTACTTACTGCAAATCAAATTATTTCTGCTCATACTTTGGGCCTACAGCCCAGAAACTATCCCCTTGGCATCCCCACATACCTCCAACAAGTCAGGAACCAAATGGAGTGAGAGTTCCTCAGGCGGCATCTAGAATGCACGTGAGTGGAGGAAGTGTAGGGGCGGTGTCTGCCATGTTTGTTTCTGAGCTGGGAGGTTGGGCCAGCGATACTTACGATGGGAGTGCAAGAGCCCCCATTACCATAGTAGGATCAGGAGATATGACAAAGGTACAGGAGAGATTCCAGCATTTTAAGGCTCTTCTGTTGTGCTTGGCTAAAAGCAGACCTATTCCCTTCTGTTTCTGGCCAAGAGGTTGGGAGATAGAGTCTGCCAGACTCAAAACAGATTTTGAAGCAAGGGGTTTCCTTGGACTCTGAAGTGTTATTTGAAATTTTCTACCCAACCTCCTTGAAGGCTGCAAACAGGGTGCTCTGTGTTGGTCTGGTTTCTCTAGAGAAACAAAATTGAAATCAACAGAATATACAGACATAACAAATCTTAATAAATACTTTCTCTCTTTATGTAGATATAAGTATAGATATATAGATATAATTTATCTTTATCTACAGATATAAATATGCCTATGTAAATTAAGGAATTATTTATTGATATTTGTTGTAAGAGATTATAATCATCACTCATGCAATTATGAAAGTGACATCCAAAATCTGCTGAGTCAACATGCCAGTTCAAGTGAGAAGGCCATCAGGCTGCTGTGGAACCAGGAAGAGCAGATGTCCCAGCTCAAAGGTGTCTGATAGTAGAATTCTCTCTTACTCGAAGGTGGGTTAGATATTTTGTTCTATTCAGACCTTCAACTGATTGGGTAAGGCCCAGCCACTCCAGGGATGGCAATATGCTTTATTCCGTCTACTGATTTAAGTACTCCACCCACCCAAAAATACCCTCACAGAAACATCCAGAGTAATATTTGGCCAAATACCTGGGCACTCTGGGACCCAGTCAAGCTGACACATAAACTCAACCATCACAGGTCCTTTCTCCCAGCTATGCTGTCTGTCCCAACACCTGCAGCCCCCTTGCGATTCTCCATGACTCCTAACCTTCAGGCCAATGCTTTTTCTCTAAATCAGAGAAATGGTTCTGTGTGGAGCCATAGCACCATTTTGGGCCTCTCTTTGTCAACTTTCCCCCAGATCGCAGCCTCCCTCCTTAGCCCCACACTTCTCTCCATCCTTCTTCTGTGGTAAAGGCTTCTGGAAACCAGTCCAAAAACTGCCCAGTCTAACTGGGAAAGCCCTCGCGAAGGAGGATCTCTGAGTCCAGATTTGAAGACTGAGATTCCAATTCCAGGTGTGGTATCCTTTCTACTGATCAGCCCATAGCCTCCAAGATTTAAATCTAGCACAGTGTCCCAAGCCCGGGAGCAACAGAGACAACAGCCAGCTTCTGGACCCTCAGTTGGAGGCCCAGCAGGAGCTGCGCTCATAGCCTAGTGACAAAGAACCGATACTTAATGCTGGGAGCAATTACCAGAGCTTGGAAACATTAGCTCAGATAAAATTAGATTTGACCCAAGAGATTGTTCTAAACACCAACTCAACTGCCTTTGATGTTTTGAATCCCATCAAATTGCACAGAGTTCTCTCTTCCTGGCTTTAAAGTCACTCTCTTCATCAGAGAAATCAAAAAGACCTGTTTTTTCTTAAAATCGTTAAAGCCCTTTCCCTGGGGGTATTTTAACGGGCTGGCAGATATGGCCTCTGCTAATTGTAGTGAGTACCACTGTATTGAGGCTGGGAGATTAGCTGACTTCTCACTGGAATGTTGAAACAATAGTTGCCCCTTAGAGACAAGACACAGAGGGTCAGAGAGGCCCCAAGACCTGCCCCCAGAACCCTACAGCTTTTATTTTAGCATCCAGGAGGAGAGCAGAAAGGCAGTGAGCAAAAGCAAGGAGGAAATTCCCTGAGACCAGGACACATCTGTCCTCTTTACTGCCTCAGCCCCAGCAGCAGCTCTACCTCTGGTGCATAATAGATGTTTGGGAGAAGGAGGATGAGAAGCAGGAAGGAAGGGGATACAGGAGCTGTGACATGATGGCAGTCTTTGAACTTCTGTTTTTTGAGGGTTGGTGGTTTTGTGGATTTTTGTTTTAATTTGGGGGGCTTTTGTTTTGTTGCGTCCAAGTTAAAGAGGCTGGGATTGCCAGAGGTCTAACTTCCGGATAAGTGGAGCGGCATGATTGTCCTGTAATTTTTATCAAGTAACTCCCCAAGCTCATATAATCATAACCAGGGGCAGAATGGAGACAAGGAAGTGTGACCCCCATCAAAGTAGGCAGAGTTCCACAGTGCTCTTCCCTGCGAGTCTCCCACACTCCCTGTTGCTTTCAAGGCTTCTTTCTGCCCTTACAGAAATCTACATGGGCTATAGATTATTCATTCCCTCTGGGTACCGATTTTCTTTTTTTCTTTTCTTTTCTTTTTTTTTTAAAGATTTTATTTATTTGAGAGCGTGAGAGAGAACAATAGAGAGATCACAAGCAGGGCTGGTGGGGGGCAGGGCGCAGAGGGAAAGGGAGAACCAGGCTCTCTGCTGAGCAGGGAGTCCAATGCAGGGCTTGGTCCCAGGAGCCTGAGATCACGACCTGAGCTGAAGGCAGACACTTAACTGACTGAGCCCCCCAGGTCCCCAGGGTCCAGATTTTCAACGAGCAAATCTGACTAAAGATCCAAGCTCATATCATTCACACATCTGTGCGTGGACTCACTCACTTGGTCTTTCAAAGAGTACTTATTTGTGCCACACACTTTTCTAGGTGGTTCTAAAAGGAATGGGGCTCAGTCCCTGACCTCAAGCACTCACCATGAAGATAGGAAATAGCACTGTCTTACAACTAATGTGATGACAGGACCATCACAGAGGTAGAAACTAATTTTTCTGGGGGGGTAGCAAAAGAAAGACTTCAAAGAGAAAAGGATATTAGAAGTCGTTGTTAAAATAGGAATAGGATTTCAGTAGCTTCTGTTTTGAAGATGAGGGGCCAGGTGAGAAGAAATCACTCCAGATAGAGGTTAAAATCTCATCAATTAGAAGAAAATCTAAAGTTCTCAACATGACCTGTAACGTGATCGTGAGCTGTTGCCTGCTTACTTGGCTCATCTCAAGTAAGATTTATCACCTTTACCCCTCCTCAGGATCTGCCAGACACATGGGCCTTCCTTTGGTAGAGGAATCCCTTAAGCTTGTTTCTGATACAGGACAATGGCACTTGCTGTTCCCTTTGGTTGAAACGTTCTCCTTTAAGTTCTTCATGTGTCTGGCTACTGTGAGCCATGAAGTCTCAGCTCAGATGCCTCCCATGAGGGAGGTCCTCTTAGAATCCCCATTTTGCAAATCACTAAGCATTCCGTAACATGAAGTAACTTATCAGAGGTCACCCAACTAACAGATTAAGCCATCAGCAATTGAACCTAAGGCAACCATGGATTAGAGAGCCAGGTTGGGTCCCCCCGATGGTGCCACATGGCCTCTCCCATGTCTGAACCAATCTCTGTTACACCTTGTACATGTTTCCCTCTCCTTGTGCAGCATATATGGTATGTGAGAGCAGGGGCTCCCCTCTGCCTGGGTTCTGACCATTATCTCCAGCATCTAGCACAGAGCCTGGTATAAAAGACACACTCAGAAAATATTTTTTGAATGAAGAAATGAGCAAAAGCTCGGGAGAGAGGAAATGTGCATAAAGAGACATTAGGGAACATCATAAGAAAGATGATTTCTTTGTGACCTCTGGGAACCATGTCCCTATTTTTATCCTCCCACTTAAAATAGTGACAGTCATTGGAAACACAGGACAGGTAGGAGCAGGTATGGTGACCCTGAAGGCTGAGGAATCCGGGGAGATCAAAAGCTCATGGGGCAAGGAATCTGTGCAATACACCCCCAGTTGTGATATATAAATGACCCCCTGCTCCCAACCAAGGAAGGTAATGGGTGTCACTTCATGTAGGTCCTTTCCGTAAAGTGGTGATCACTGAACAGCAAGAAAATCACTCCCTAAGAGGTCTCTGTGGTGTCAGTAACTCAGGAGTCCTCTCCAGCTGACTGGGTCAAGATGGCCAGATGGTGGTAATGAGTTTGCAATGACCTGAGCCATGTCTGCAGTCTGCCAGAGGCTCCCTCCTGGCCACAGGTCCCTGATCTCTCCCCAGTGAAGTGCCCTGGTGCTCAGTGGACTATGTTACCTCATTGGGTAGGCTTTCCAAAATGGCAGTGATTCCAGAACCAGGATGGCTGCTTCTGACCAGGACTGCTCAGGCATAGCCCAGACTCACTATTCTACCCAAGGGAGGAGCTGGACTTGCACGCTGAGATTCTGACTCCTAGGGCGGACTTCCAACGGCTCCCCATACTCTTCCCTCAGCCTCAGAAAGGGAGTCACATGACCTAAAGGTGGACAGTTCTCCTTAGCTATCTGGCAAGGAGACCGCTGCAGCTTTGGCTGTGCTGGCTTGCGTTTAAAAAATGATAGTGTTCTTTCACTATTGTAACTACTATAGATTAATTGCTTTTTCTGTGCTGGACATTTTTTGCAGCTCCTCCCAGACATCCCTTCATTGAATTTCAAAACAACCTTTGTTATAGAAGTGATGTCCTCTCCATTGCACAAGCGAAAACCCAAGGGATAGGGAAAATGGTAAATTATTCCAGGTCTTACAGGCAGCAAGTGGCCTAGCCCATATCTGCCAAATATCAAAGTTGGAGCTAACTACTTTGCTATTATTGACTTATCTGCGAGTTTCAACCTCTCCAAATACTTCTAATCTGGGAATGAAGCCACATACCATCACTACCTGTCAACACACCTACTGTGTTGGTTTCTCAAGTTTGGTTTCTTCTTGCAAAAAAGTAATTATGGGGGTGTCTCAGTGGCTCAGTCAGTTCAGCAGCTGCCTTTGGCTCAGGTCTTGACCCTGGGGTCCTAGGATTGAGTCCCAAATCAGGCTCCTTGCTCAGTGGGGAGCCTGTTTCACCCTCTGCCTCTGCCTGCTTGTGCTCTCTCTCTCTCTGACAAATAAACAAAATCTTTTAAAAAATAAAAATAAAAAAGTAATATTCCATTGTATATATGGACCAACAACTTTATCCATTCATCTGTTGAAGGGCATCTAGGCTCCTTTCACAGTTTGGCTACTGTGGACATTGCTGCTATGAATACTGGGGTGCATATGGCCCATCTTTTCACTACATCTGTATCTTTGGTGTAAATACCCAGTACTGCAATTGCTGGGTCATAGGGTAGCTCTGTTTTTAATTTTTTGAGTAATCTCCACACTGTTTTCCAAAGCGGCTACACTAACTTGCATTCCCACCAACAGTGTAAGAGGGTTCCCCTTTCTCCGCAGCCTTTCCAACACTTGTTGTTTCCTGACTTGTTAATTTTTGCCATTCTGACTGGTGTAAGGTGGTATCTCAGTGTGGTTTTGATTTGAATTTCCCTGTTGGCTAATGATGATAAACATTTTTTCATGTGTCTGCTAGCACAATAAAAATTTAATAGAATAAAATAAAATATAAATAAAAAATAAAAAAGTAATTACATCTCCTGGATGGAGTCCTCAGGACCTAAAACCACAGATACAATGATATCAGTTGCTTCTAGCCTTGGCCAGAGACGATTTAGGAACTAAATGTCAGAAATGTGGTCAGTACGAGGCACGGTCATCAGGGGATCATCAGGTTTCAAATAAATTAAATATACTAAATTCAACAAAGATGTATGTATCCAGGGCATACTGAGCACACAATGCCTTTGTATTAGGTGATGCAAGGGAGTCATGGAATAAAACAAGATGTGAACATTTCACTCTTGGGATGAGTGGGGGGTGAGATTTAGACTGGTCTAGCTCAGCCCCTCTTTAAGAATACAGGGTTTTGCTTCTAAACAATCATCATTCCATTATTTGTCTATACCACCACCATCTCTAAGAGCTTCCAAGAGTCCTGGGTCATTCGAGCAGGGAAGTCCACCTGGTGAGATGGAGAGGGCTCCGTGGCCTGTCACTAGGCAGCTGGACATCACTCCTATTCCACAGGCCATGTCCTGGCAGCCACCTACAAAAATTACTCACTGCATGACAAAGAGATGGAAATTCTCACAGATCCTTGGCATATGGAATGTTCAGTTCTCCCTTGAATGGGAAGGAAAGAACTTCAGGTGGTGACCCAGCTCTCACGAGCCACCCACCACATTACTGAGGACAGATGGCACTCACTAGGACATAGGAAGGCTAGTCCCTTCTCAGAGGTTCAGCTCCTATGTTTTGTCTCGCTCCCCAGTATCCTGATCTGGTCTGGAAGTAGGAAAAACCGTTCTGCATATTCTTCTCAATCTATGGCTCTTATATCCTGAATCTTGGCTTCAGATATCCAAAAGTCAAAAATTTGGTTCTGTCGTCCTGTCTCTGCATTGACACCGCTCCCTTATGGTATATGGCACCCCAATTCTAGTCATCTGGGCTGGAAAGAAATGCTTCAGTGTGTAACTGCAATGGTCTTCCTAATATCTCCCCTTCTAATTGGGTACAAGTACCACGAGTCATGGGCACACATTTTTCAACCACTGGCTTCCCCCGGAGAAGGCGGGCTCATAAGCTCAAAGTATGGAGAGGTTGAGGATGGGTGGTTTTGGCAGGTACAAGTTCTAAAGGAGAAGAGAGAAGCCTGAGATAAGCATGCTGGGTTTCTTCTTCCAGACTCACCATTCCGACAGTTATTCCTCTTCCTCTTGTGCCAAAGACTGAGAATGGAGAACCACTCCTCCCACGCTGTCCATCCCGGTGCAGTGGAGTAGGAATTCACTCCTCTAGCGACAATCCATGAAAGCAGAAATAGGTACCACCTCTCCCTTCTGTTTGGCAATGCATTCAAGAAGGGCAACATGGAGGGACCGAGCCAAACTGCTTTCTCCTATTTTCATTCCCTAGACCTAAGTTCCTCTACCGTCTCAAGTCCCCCTTGTTCCAGGTAAAGGAAAACAAAACAAGACAAAACAAGACAAAACAAGACAGACTATCACGCTGGGTTCCTCTTTCCACATATTAAAGACTTCTCAGGAGTAGGCTAATAGACAGATGTGCTGATGTGGGCCCACTGGGGAGCTGTTCAACCACAATGCTACCAGAAGTCTCCTAATCAATTAATCATCTGATCAGTTAAAATGCCCTTAATGAGCACCTGCTATTTGTCAGGTGGGTGTGGTGTTTAAGTGCCTTTGGCTGTGCTGGAATCCAGAGATGAGACTTTGGAAACAGAGTAGAATTTAAAGAATGTGAAACAGTAAGCAGGAGAGACAGTCAACTGTATGGTACAGTGTTATAATAAAATCACTGCATTTATCAAATACCTACTATGAGTCAGACACGATGTTTCATGCTTTAAAAACATCATCTCCTTTAATCAGAGAGTAAGAATTATTTTCAGCAAATAACACAACTGAAGTGGAAGAGATTCATAATTCTGTTTTTCAGGAGTAAAGAGTAAGTAAGAGGAGAAACTAAATCTATTTCATTGTCTAACCCAGATTCTTGTTTCTCCTACAGGAATGTAGCTCCTTCTGAGGGGGAAGAGATTCTCCACTCATCAGTCACCTTAGGCTGATGTGTAATCATTAAAGACATACTGTTTCAAACTCTTAGCAAAACTGATGGTCACCAGATAGATGGGAGGCCCATGGGGGGGATGGGCTTAAGGCACGTACTTGCCGTGATGAGCTCCAGATGGTGTATGGAAGTGTTTAATCATTACATTATACACCTGAAACTAATATAACACTGAATGCTAACTGAAATTAAAATAAACTTAGGGGGCATGTGGGTGGCTCAGTCAGTTACGAGTCTGCCTTCAGCTCAGTTCATGTTCCCAGGGTCCTGGGATCAAGCCCTGTGTCAGACTCTTTGCTCGGTGGTGAGCCTGCTTCTCCCTCTCCCCACTGATCATGCTCTCTCTCTCTCTTAAATGAATAAATAAAAAAAATTTTTTTAAAAAGGTCTTTAGGGGCACCTGGGTGGCTCAGTTGGTTAAGCAACTGCTTTGAGCTCAGGTCATGATCCTAGAGACCCAGGATCAAGCCCCACAACAGGCTCCCTGCTCAGTGGGAAGCCTGCTTCTCCCTCTCTCACTCCCCCTGCTTGTGTTCCCTCTCTAGCTGTGTTTCTCTCTGTCAAATAAATAAATAAAATCTTAAAAATAAATAAATAAATAAAGTCTTTAAAAGATACACTGTTTCAGGTTAAAGCAGTATTTTTCACACCAACATAATTTTTGGCCATATCATATGTTGGTGTTTTTTTTAAATCTGCTCATATATTTGGCTTAACCAAAGGAATGAATCTTTACTACTTTAAGTGGAAAACAGTATCACACACAAAATGAACTAAATGAAGAAAACTGCCCCTATATAAGATAATGTTATTAGAGATCATTGAGATATTACTGATTGAGGCTGTTAGTTTGGGCCTATTGTCTCTTTGTTAAAAACCAGACCAGACCAAACCAAAAACAGGTGGGAGTAGCAATCATTAGAAATACATTACAAACAGGCTGGTACAACACTGAAATGTTCTCCTTGAGGTCCCGAAAGGGTTGGAGTAACCATAGAAGGGTTATAACTTTTTCACAAGGTGACCCAATGTAATACAACGCTTTATGTGTTTACCGTCTTAGATCATCTCCAGGAGGCCGATGGTAACATAGGCTTTGGAAATGCTGAGCTAGAGCATCACAACCCCAGAAAGTCTTGTTAAAATTTGCGTATCCCCTGGTCCTTAAGGGCATGGAGGATAGAATTAGAAGTTGACTGAAGAGAAGAGACATAGAGGTGATGCAAAAGAATAGTTGAAAGAAGAGAATAAGGAAAGACAAACAGATGAATGAGTGATCCTGAGACTTTAAGAATTTCACCCAAGAATCATTTTGTTTGTTGAGCCCAGTGAATAATAACTGCCATAACTGATATTTATCGACATACATGATGTATAATGTTTGCTATGCACTGGGATGCCACTGAGGACTTCCAGGTGTTAGCTCATTGAATCGTGTTCATGGCTCTACAAATTAAGAACTAGAATGATCTCCATTTTGGAAAAATAAAACTAAAGCACAGAGTTCAGGCAACTAGCTCACGATCATATGCTGGTTTGTCATGGAGCTGGAATTTGAACCTGAGACTTGACACAGTCCCACCATTTTGGTCCTGAGCCATCTCTTAACTTTCCCAAGATGGTTCTCTCGAGGTACAAGTTAGCACATGGGGCACTGTGTCCATTTGATCACATGCAACAACCATGAATTTAGGTAACACAGACTACCAATAGGTAAGTAATTGCAAAGTTCTTCCTTGTAGCATGAATCATGCCTTATTTTTCACTCAGTCTTCTAGATTCACCACAGACCCTGACAACCACAGTTAATGAGCCATAATAATGGTGTATCATTACTGGTGTGACCAAGACAAGCAATATGGCCAAATGTAAGTCAGTTGAATGGAGGCTGGAGGACGGGTTCTTACCACAACTCAATCCCTGGATAACTCGACTACATTTGCTGAACCTTTTCTTCCTCGTCTGTAAGGCTGGTTTCTTAACCTCCTCCCATGTGACTTGATTGTTGTGAGTGTAGTTTAGGAAACCAACATAAAGCCTTTCTAAAGGGCAAAGAACTAGGTAGGCATTTTTGCCTAAAATATGGTTTCTAGGACTGAAGATTTAAACTAGCAGTTCATTAAAAGAATATCCAGGGGCGCCTGGGTGGCTCAGTTGATTAAGCGAGTGCCTTCAGCTCAGGTCATGATCCCGGAGATCCGGGATAGAGCCCTACATCGGGCTCCCTGCTCGTCGGGAAGCCAGCTTCTCCCTCTCTCACTCCCCCTGCTTGTGTTCCTTCTCTGGCTGTGTTTCTCTCTGTAAAAAAAAGAAAAGAAAAAAGAAAAAGAATATCCAGTGGTCCAAAAAAAAAATCTCTTTAGGTTTCTTGATTTTGTTAATTAGGAGGGAAATGCAAAGTGAAGCCACCCCAAGAAAGTACCACTCAGCTACCAGAATTGCTAACATTTAAAAAAAAAAATGCAGCATCTGGGTAGCTCAGTTGGTTAAGCGTCCGACTCTTGGTTTCAGCTCAGGTCTTGATTGCGGGGTCGTGGGTTTAAGCCCCATATTGGCACACACCCAATATGGAGCCTACTTAAAAAAAAAGACAGAAAACATCAACTCTCAGTGAGGATGGGGAGCCAGTGGAACTCTCATATAGTGTTAGAAGGCCTATAAATGGTACAACTACTTTGGAAAATCCTTTTCATTATCTACATAGGCATATTCTATGACTGAGCAATTCCGCTCCTATGCATACATACATTCACGAAAAGACATGTAATAGCACTATTCATAATAGCCCGTAATTGGATAGGTACCAAATGCCCAAGAATTACAGAATGAATAAACAGTGGTACCTTCCCACAACGGAATATCACACAGCAGGGGCAATAAACAGACTACAGTTATATGCAACACTGTAGCTCTATCTCAGACTTGATGTTGAAGGAAAGCCATATGAAAATAGGAAAGAATATGTAACATACAATTTTATTTATATAAAAGTCGATAACACGTAAGGCTAAGGACAGGCTGTCCCCAAATGTACCACACTGGCATATTGATTATTTTAAATAACAGCCTGGGTGACTGAAGTTGGTTAAGCATCTTCCTTCGACTTAGGTCATGATCCCAGGGTCCTGGGCTCGAGCCCTGAGTTAAGCTCTCTGCTCAGCATGGAGTCTGTCTCCCTCTTCCTCTTCCTGCTGCTCCCTGTGCTTTTGCTCTCTCTTTCTCTCTGTCAAATAAATAAATAAAATCTTAAAAAAAAAAGTTTCTAAAAAGTTACTTAAAATAGCCAGTGCAAGGACATTGAGACCTTCCTCTGTTCCCCCCAAAAGCAGGAAATAAACCTCCTACGTAGAAGCTGCTCTTCCTGAACCAGGAGGTAAAAAGAGGTGGGAACTCTAAAGCAGAGAAAGTTCTAGAAACAAAGTTGTTACCTTTTTTTTCCTCTACAACCGTAGTCCCAATCCTGCTCAGAATTCTTTTACTAATTAAATCCCCCAAGCACCTGTTTTCTTTGCTTTGCAAATTCCAAACAAATGTAGTGTCTCTTTGTCTAAAAAGTATATTTCTTTAGATCGCATTCCTTTACATCTCAATTTCAAGATTGGGAGTCTGTGTACATATGTAATTAAACTTTGGTTTTTCTTCCCGTTAGCCTATCTCAGGTAAACTTATTTCTTGTCCAACTGGAAGAAGACCTTGAAGAATAGAGGAAGACTTTGTCCTTCCTTTTACAGGTAAAATGAATCTAAGGTGTTAGAAACCAGGACAGTAGGGCACCAGGCAGACCTCTGGGGTACTATCATTTCGTGACTTGTGTGCTGGGTACATTGCTGATACTTGTGAAATTTAATTGGTTTAAACAGTTGGGCACTTTTCTGAGTATTTATTATACTTTAGTTAAAAGTTCATGCAGACACCCAGTCACACAGGGACACATGAATATGCAAGCTTCATTCTCTCTCCTCTCCAAAACCTAAGTGGTTTTTGGGTACAACCCCTGAATAATCTCTCACTTACAGATTTTTACTAAAATGACAAAATGAAATGAGAAAACAAAACGAAAACAAACAAAAAAACCCCAAAACCAAACCAAACCAAACCAAACAACAAAAGCAAAAACATGCCCTGCTCCAAATTTGATGGTCGATCCTGTTGCCAACAGCGGAGGGGATGTTCCCTGGGACTCAGGATCTCGAGGTCCAGGATCGTAAAGAATCTCGGCAGAGCATCTATGAGATACTATGGGTGACTTTGTTTGCATGAAAATAGGTAGCAGCCTATTTCTTCCTTTTCTAGTATCTGTATTCTGGACATGAAACCTGAGGTTTGCATCTCAGGGAAAACTGACTCTTGTTTTTGCTCCAATATGGGGGACCAAGAGGGGACGAGGTCGTCCTCCTGGTCATTACAAATCTTATTACAATATAAAGGGAGCTTGAAAGTATTTCTTTATTCAGTTTGGTTCCTAAATTAAGAATCTAGTTCTTTTCTCTATGTTCAAGTGGCTCTTGGAGCCCATGGGGCAATTTGGCTCTGCAGAGCTCTCTTTCAGCAAGTACATTCATTCTTGGAAGTGTCTTTCTCCAGGAAATACGTTTTCTTGGGCCATATTGTCCACCTCACAATTCTTGACAAGTTTCTGAATCATTTAAAAAGATATCTGGGATTATATTGTTATGCCATTTGCTGGTAGCACTTAAATTATTTACACATGTGACACATGGCACCAGAGAAAATAAAAAAAATCTCTATTTTTCACTATCAAAAAAAAAAGAAAAAGAAAAAAGAAAATTCTCCATAAAGCAACATGCTGGTATTTTTATTGCTCGGTGGAAATGTTCTGAGTGGAAATGTTCTGTTTATTTAAAACTTACATTGTGGTTGATATCTGTAGGGTATTAAGTACTTCTGCACTGTAAGTAAGAAAGGAAGAAACAGTCCAAGAGACAATGGCAGAAGGGGAAGAAAAGCAACTTACAGAAAAAGTGGAAATGACCATAAACACAAAAGGATACACAGCCTTATCAGTCATGAAATAAATATAAATGCAAATTAAATCCTGACATTCTTTGGTTATTGGATTTTCAAATATTAAAGGTACTGAAAATAACTAATATCATCCAACTTCCTAGAAGTTTCCTAAACAGAAATAAACGTTAAGATGTAAAATGTACATTTTTCAATATTTTTAAAACGTACGCCTTTGAACCCTCTGGTTCTCATAGAAATACTTATGTAAGTGTGGAAAGACACAGGTAAAAGAAGATTCCTTGCAGGCTTGTATGTAAGAGAAAAATGGGAAGAAACGTAAATACAAAGCAATTGGAGACATTTTGAAAGAACAGTGTTGCCAGATCATGTTGCTAAATGCAAAAAGAAAATAGGGGAATATAATTTGAATATAATTTGATTTTGGAAAATATGAATATACACACATACATATAAATCTATACACATGCTTATACAAATATATAGCTTTTAGATTTTTACAGTGTTTATAAAACTGCTTCAATCTAGGAAAAGCAATAAAGATCTTTTTACTACTATAGGAATATATACCAAATGCTAAAAATGTTATGTCTAAGTGATGGGACTCTGGATGTTTTAAAATTTTTCTTCATTATGTACTTTCCAAAATTGTCGGCAATGACTATCTATTCCTTTTCATATCAGAAAAAAAATAGATGGAATTTTAAATAATAAGTATATGCAGTTTAAACTACAGCATATGATCAAAATCACATCTAAAATATGGACAGCATGAAGCTTCAAAGGACATACACCTAAACGTTAATGGTGATTAAGTGGGTAGTAGGATTACAGAAGGCTTTTCCTTCCTTCTGCTCATTTGCAACCAACAGCTGAGTGATGTGAAGATCAATGGTTGGAATGACAGTGAGTTTATCATTACTGTAATTGATGTGCTCATTAGTACCTGAGAGTTCCCTCTCCCCTGGTTTCCGACACACTTGTTATTTCCATGCAGCAATGTTAATTATGGTGATATAACACTAGAATGAATGGCTAGGAGTGGTTCCAATGGCACCATGGAGACACAAGCTAACAAAACAAAAAAGGGTCTTTAGAGTTCATTCTGTCCTGCCTCCTACCTTAAAACAAGTAGATTTCTGAGCCATTCCAAACATATGGTGATCGGTGCTTTTCCTAAAGATGTCCAAGGAAAGGCACAATTTGTACACTGACATTCCAGCCACTTCCTACCAATAATTTAGTCTCATAACCAACCATCTCATTGTGGCTCTCTTCTCTTTTATAAACAAAACTGATCCATGGTTTTGGGTTGGTACTTTCTAGAACAAAGTTGAAAATTTCAAAGTTTACCCTTGGAAGGAAATACCTAAATGAAGAAGCGTGGCTGGTCAAGGGCCCCAGCACTGAGGTCCCTCATCGTTCAAGTACCCTGGATTCTCTTTCCCACTGCCACCACCACCGCCATGCTGAGCCCCAAGAACACATGGGTCCTTTCATAATGGCCCCGAGTGGAACAAAATGCCTTTGTTTTTATACCTTTCATTGATTTTTCCAAAATTCTTTTCAAAATACTAAGACAGCCCTATAAGCAATGAAAAAACCAAAGCCCACAAGGACACACCAAACTCTTATTAGCGGTTACATCTATGGACTATGTTACTATTTTGACTAATTCTTTTTCTCTGGGTTTTTAAAAATAAGCCATATACATATTTTTAAAATATTTTATTTAATTATGTATTTATTTATTTGACAGTGAGAGCAAGAACATGAGCAGGGGGAGTGGAAGAGGTAGAAGCAGACTTCTCCCGGAGCAGGGAGCCCAATGTGGGGCTCGATCCCAGGACTCTGGGATCATGACCTGAGCTGAAGTCAGACGCTTTACGACTGAGCCACCCAGGCACCCCAAACCATATACATTTTTACTGTACAGAGAATTTTCCATGATGTCTAAATAATCCCTCTCCTCTCGGGAAAATTTTCTTCTACTCTATCCTTGATTACCGATTCTAATTAAATGGTGCTGTTTTCCACTTGAAGAATATCTGTGTTGAGTTTACATTATCTGTTCTCATTGTACTCTTTTTTACTAATTGGAATGTCTTCCTAATTTCCTCTCTATTCTTGAGGAAATTTTTCAATTTGTTCTCTATGTCACTTATGTGATTTCCCCCCCCACTGGATCAGTTCTATAATTTTTTTAAACTGCTATTAAAATATTAGCTTCATTGCCATATTCTTCTATCTCTTTTTTCATCTTACCCTGCTCTCTCTTTGTTTAGCTCATTCTCTCTTTAAGGATGTTTTTATTATGTGTCAGGGAAATAGTACTTCTTAGACTCCATTGAAAATGCCAAATCCCTTCCTAATAATCTGTGTTTTATTCTAAAATGTGGAATTTTCAGATGGATGCTCTTCTTTGTCTTTGGCTTGATATTACCTCCCTCTCCTTCGGTGGTATTTTTCACAAATCAGTACCTAAATATTTCTCAGTGCCTTGGTGCTGCATTCTGTCTTCCTGGGGGACAATTAAGACCCCTGTTCAGATCTATGGCTATAGCATGAGTTCACGAATACACAAATACAGCCCAACTCCCACCCTGACTTGGATGAAATGAGCCAGTGGGGAGCAGAGTTGGTGAATTGTTGCTGACAGCCCACAGTGAGAAGAAGTTTGAACCCTGTGAGATGAGAAGTATCCAAAGGGTAAAACAGGACTGCATTTGGTGCAAACTTGATCTTCTCTGCAAATTTAGCCCTTTCCCTTCCCTCCAGATCGCAGTGTCTCCCCTAAACACATGCCAGGGAAGACTTTGGCGAGCTGTGTATAAGAGTGAGTAGGAAAAGATGGGGCTTTTTTGGGGCATCAGGGAAATACAAGTCAAAACCACAGTGAGATACCACTTCATACCAGTCAGAACGGCTAAAATTAACAAGTCAGGAAGTGATAGGTGTTGGCAAGGATGTGGAGAAATGGAGACCCTCCTACACTGTTGGTGGGAATGCAAGCTTGTGTAGCCACTGGAAAACAGTATGGAGTTGAAAAAAGTTGAAAATAGAGCTACGACTCAGCAGTAGCACTACTGGGTATTTACTCTAAAGATACAAATATAGTGATCTAAAAGGGCATTTGCACCCCAATGTTTATAGCAGGAATGTCCATAATAGCCAAACTATGGAAAAAGCCTAGAAGTCCATCTATAGATGAATGGATGAACAAGATGTGATATAGATATAAATGGAATACTATGCAGCCATAAAAATGAAATCTTGCCATTCGCAATGATGTGGCTAGAGCAAGAGGGCATTACGCTAAGCGATTTAAATCCACAAGGCACTCAGCATATTTGAGTATCTGGACATTGACACAGTAAACAGACCTCTTAAAACTTTTGTGAAATAACAAAAATTCAACCAAGTACATTTTAAAGATCTAATTGGTTTTATTAATTGGTTTATGAATGGGGCAGCATCCACTCTAGCAAGTGGAGGGGAGCTCCAAAGGGCTACAGATAGGGAAAGATTTTTAAAGGTGTGAAGGGGTGCCCGGGTGGCTCAGTCAGTTAGGTATTCAACTCTTGATTTCCACTCAGATCATCATCTCACAGTGGTGAGAGCCTGTGTCAGACTCCACGCTTGGTGAGGAGTCTTCTTGAAAATTGTCTTTTACCCCTCCCCCACCTCTTGAAAATGAATAAATAAATAAATAAATAAAACCAGGATGAAACCAGGATGCCTAGTAATATAACTAAAAAAGAGGAGTGTGGAAATTTAAGGTCAAATAGCTAAGTAAGAGAACTTTATTCCAAGTATTGTACTCAACATTCTGAACAATCACAAAATTTAACCTCTTTTCATCTTCCAATTTGAACAGACAAAAAAAAAATTAGTTCATTCATGCACTCATTTATTCATTTGTTCAATGAGCATCCACTATCTACCAGGACCTGTGTTAGAGGCTTGGAGTATAAGGGGGAAAATATTTGACTTCATCCCTGCTGATGGGGGAGACAGACATTATCAAAATAGTTACAGAAACAAATACCCAGGTGATTCTCACCAGAATCGTAGATAGGTGAAGAGGAATAATGACCAGAATAAGCAAAGTTAACCTTAAGCCATAAATACAAAGAATCACATGGTCTAAAACAGGAATTTTTATGACCCCTCTCCCCCAATCCCATTTTGCTGGAAAGGTAGAGGCAGAAATTAAAACATCGCCATCCTCTTGTCTTTGAAAAGGGCCCTGGGGTAGACCCAACCCACAACTCTGACTCCAATTCCGTCTCCTATTTGGTAAGTCCAGGGGAATCTCTCTCCCTTTAGCAACATAGCTTTGTGGTAGAGTCTACCTCCCCATGGGCTCCTCTGCTTTGCACTGAGTGACACTGGTCAAGCCCTTCAATCACGCAGAATCCCAGTGTTTTCCTTTTTAAAAATCCCCCACTTGCAAGTTAAGTGAGATTGCCACATTTTAAGCCTGGCATATAGTAGGAGGTCAACAGATCTTAGTCTCGTCTTCCCACCTGCCTTCTGCTTCCTTAAGTTAGGCTCCTTCGTACCTCTGTCGCTAAGTGCCAACCCCTAATTTAGCTGGGTCTCAGTGTCATCATCTGTGAAATGAAAAGAGCAGGAAATGAGGTGATGGATGGGGCTCCTTTTAATTCAAGCATTTTCGGATTCCAGCATCCTAATGGCCACACCACGCAGAGAAGGAACAGCAGACGCTGGGATCTGTGAGATATCGGTCCATGCAGGTGAGTTCCAGGAAGTTCCCCAGCATCAACCATGACCTACTGGAGGGCAAGCAAACTAAAAGAGGAGGAAAAGGCCACCGCTGTAGTGCGCATGCCTGCCAACAATTCCTGTGCAGTCGGAGGCGCTCTGCAGGGAAAACAGCCCCTCCTCTGCAGCTCCATTTGCAACAGAAAAGTTGCTATTTGCAATATGTGGGTAACTGGTGGCTGGGATCCAGGGGCTCCTGGCATGAGCCACCACCAAACAACCAATTCTCACTTTGCAAGTCAGAATGACCTGTCTAGTGCCCAGTGCTCCGAAGCCGGAGGGGAGGGAGGTGTGGGTGTCTACTGGGACAAGTTTGGGCAGGGAGTCCCCAAGGGTTTCAGATGGCTGTGTCTGGCTGGCACTTCCTGCCACTTGCAAGCTCTTTGCACCACAAACACATAGCTTTGCTTGTTCTTGAAGCTCTCAGGAGCCCACCCATTGTTCCTATGTCCTCCGAGGAGAGGAAGGCGGGCAAGGGAAAAAGGAAAAACGAAGACAAGGCTCTTTGGAGTGACACAATGAGGATCTGGTGGCCCCAGGACTCCCAGTGTTCTGCTCAGATCTGTCACAAGCCAGCTGTGTGAACCTAGCAGTCTCTTCCTTTTCTGGATGCAGCCTAAGCCCCTGTCAAGGGTCAAGGTCAGATGAAGTGATCTGGATCTGGCCAAGGAGGAGGTGGCCAGCAAGGGGGTTGAGAGGAGGAAAGGCGATGCAGGCTGCCCCAGTAAAGAGGGAAACAGCACCTATTTGCAAAGAGTATCCCTTGCACAGGTAGAAGTGATCTCAGTGGTGACCCCGATTATAATCATCACCAAAACCACTGAAGCTCTAAAGAACTTGTTCAAGGTCACATCCTGCCTGATGAGTCAGGAAGGCTCCCCCTCTGTGCCCCACTCTCCAGGACCCAAGAGACCTGCTCCAGTGTGAGTTCTGAGCTCTGGGGAGCCAAGGATTGGACAGGGAAGCACTGTGAGTCTGGCCAGCTGGCACCGAGATACCCAGAGCAGTGCAAGGGACCCCTGTGTTGGGCTGTCCAAAAGAGGTGGGTTCTGAGCCTGCATCCCAGACCTGCACCCCAGTCACTATACCATGGAGGGGCTGACTCCCAGCTACTTCCTTAAGCTTGGAGAGCCACAGGCTAATGCCTTTGTAGGGGTCAAAGACAGGACACCCCAAGATGCACCATGAAAATTATTTTGACTTAAAAAGCAGTCAAGAGGCGCCTGGGTGGCTCGGTTGGGCGACTGCCTTCGGCTCAGGTCATGATCCCGGAGACCCAGGATCGAGCCCCACATCGGGCTCCCTGCTCGGTGGTGGTGGTGGGGGGGGAAGCCTGCTTCTCCCTCTCTCACTCCCCCTGCTTGTGTTCCCTCTCTGGCTGTGTTTCTCTCTGTCAAATAAATAAAATCTTAAAAAAAAAAAAAAAAAAAAAGCACTCTAAACCCTGAAGATTCAGGAAAGGCTCTTTACCTCCTCCCCCACAACTGCCTGAAAGAATTTAGATAGAGGATCTGCGGGAGGAAGAGAGCTCTCACCATAGAGAGCTACTGTATGACAGGAATGAGGAAGACCGGGAGGAACGTGACAAGGCCTGTGGGATGCAAGTCCTCTATGTCCCATTTTTTCTGAGTGGCTCAGGACACATTTATTTAACAAACATTTAACTCTTTTTCATCTCCCGTGAATTGCATTCTTTCCTTTTGAAGTCCCAGACTCATAGTGTTTGTTTGGTGCAAAAAGGTGCTTTTTTTTTTTTTTTAAAGATTCCATCTATTTACTTGACAGAGAGAAACACAGCTAGAAGGGGAACACAAGCAGGGGGAGTGAGAGAGGGAGAAGGGCAGGCTCCCCGCCAAGCAGGGAACCCAATGCAAGGCTCAATCCCGGGACTCCAGGATCACGACCTGAGCCAAAGGCAGTTGCCCAACCAACTGAGCCACGCAAGCGCCCCTAAAAAGGTGATTTTATTAAAGCACAGGGACAGGTCCCATGGGCGGAAGGAACTGCCCATTATATCGTAAGCAGTGGCCTATTATATACTTTCAAGTTGGGAGGGGGTCAGGGAGAGCATAAGTATCTAAGGAATTTTGGAAGCAAGGTGTCCAGGACCTTGAGGGGGCTAGCTGTTTTTGGGAAAAGGTCATTTATTACCATCTAATAAAACCTGAGTCATGAAACCCTTCAGATGTGTATTAGTGGGTCACATGCTTGGGGGTTGACTGCCAACATGTATGGTGGGGATTTAAGAGAGCAAGGAAGTTTCCAAAGGAATTTTCATAGGTTAGTTAAAAGTAGACTTACAGGATCTTGGTGGGGGTTGTGGGGTTCAGACTAGGATTGCCTCTTTCCCTTAGCAAAGTATTCACACTGAGGCAGTTGAATTTCTAGAGAAAGGTCACTATTTCAAGGACTTGTCAATGGGCTGCAGGTAATAAGGACATTTAATAATTTTTCTTCTGCCTTTGTTTTCCACATCATATGGATTGCACATATGCACACAGTGAAATGTGATTTTCTCCTGTTCCTCATGTGAACTTGATTCTCAGTCCTGCTAGAAGGACTTGAATGGCAGAGGAAATTCTTCCTCCCTTTCAGCTTCTTATCCACAGAAGAACCACTTGTGATTTTCTTTTCTGACCTGGCCTTGCTTTAAATGCTCCTAAGAGCTGTTACTAGTTGCCGCCCCCCCCTCCTCCTGGCCCCTAGGGTGTGTGCTGGTGTCTGACCCTCTATCTCCATGCCTTTGTCTTCAAAACTGACCTGGTGGGTCTTTTCCCCATCTCTGATCTACAGAACTCTTTATGTCTAAAGAGTGCCCCGATGACCGGTTCGGCAAAAGGGGACAAGAATCCACTCCAGGTCATCACTTAAGGGCTCTTCTGCTGTGTTTGGATTATGTTTATAAGATTGAGAATGGTGGGGGTGGAGGGAGGACTGGGTAATTGCGAGGTAGGAAAAATAATTTTTCTTCTATTCTTCTAGGTTCTTGGCTGAGATTCCACCACCCGCATCAATAAAGGACCAACGGGAGAAAATGAACAGAACTTTAATAACATGTAAAGTTCCTATATACAGGGGAAAGACCCAGAAAAACAGAGTAACTCTTAGAAATGGTCCAAGGGAGTCTTTAAATATCAGATGAAGACAAAAAATGTTGGAAGGTCCCAAGCCAGATCTGGGAGGCTATCAGGAAATGCCCAGTAAAGAAGGGAAAAATTGTTATGCAGATTTACGTCTTTGCCTTCCCCATTGATAAGACGTTCTGGAGACTTAGTCATCCTTCTATTCCGGGAATAGAGACACCTTTACAAATGTAAATGTCTCTTATGAAAGGGTAAATTAGACTCCATTTTCAGAGCTTTTCCTACCCGTCTGCTGTTTCTTAAAAGAGACGATGCTTTTAAGGTTTTATTATTTTTAAGTAATCTCTATATCCAACCTGGGGCTTGAAAAGGGAAACTCGGACATCAGGAGTCACATGCTCTACTGACTGAGCCAGCCAAGCACTCCCAGAAATGGTCTTTGAATTGATTATGAAGAGGTGTAGAATTTGCTACCCCAAAATATGTCTCTTTGGCATCAGTGGTAAATTCAAAGTATTGTCACTGGGGCACCTGTTATTTATTTTATTTTATTATTTTATTTATGTATTTGTTTGTTTGTTTGTTTGTTTAAATTTGCCAGAGAGAGCACAAGCCGCAGAGGAAAGCGAGAAGCAGATTCCCTTCTGAGCAGGGAGCCCAATGTGGGGCTCGATTCCAGGACCCTGAGATCATTATCTGAGCCAAAAGCATACACTTAACCAACTGAGCCACTCAAGTGCCCCACGGAGAGATTTTTAAATCACCCCCAGTGATTACAGAAATCACAAGTACACCCCAAGAAAGTCTATGATTTTGGAAAAGGATTTACATGAAATCCTTAATTTAGGACAAAGAGAAAACTAGCAATCACATTAGGCAGAAATTGAGAACAGTTGCATTAGTAAGAGCATAAAATTTAGTTTAGGATTTTTTCATTCTGCAATTTCTCCAAGACTACTACAAAAACTATATATAAATATAGTTTACATATATTATTTTATATATTTTTATATATATTTTTATATATTATTATATTAATAGCTCATTTTTATAGATTTGGGAGTCTTGGCGTTTTGGCTTATTGTATCTATGTTTTCCACACTTGGGGGGAACACAACAGTGAATGGTCTTGTGCACATACATTCAATGGTGTCAGCTCTCGGGAGACATCAACCAGGCCCTACAGTGGGGTTGTGGACCTGAGCATCAGAAGCATCTGAGATGCTTGTTAAAAATACTCATTCCCACTCTGGAAAACAGTAGAGAAATTCCTCAAAAAGTTGGAAATACAGTACTCTACAGCCCAGCAATTGCACTACTGGGTATTTACCCTAAATATAACAAACGTAGTGGTCCAAAGGGGCACATGTACCCCAATGTTTATACAGCAATGTCCGCAATAGCCAAACTATGGAAAGAGCCTAGATGTCCATGAATAGATGAATGGATAAAGAAGATGTGGGATACACACACACACACATATACTTACAATGGAATACTATACAGCCATCAAAAAAGAAATCTTTCCATTTGCAATGACAGGGATGGAACCAGAGGGTATTATGCTAAGTGAAATAAGTTAATCAGAGAAATACAGTTATCATATGGTCTGACTGATATGAGGAACTTGAGAAACAAGACAGAGGATCATAGGGGAAGGGAGGGATAAAAATGAAATAAGACGAAGCCAGAGAAGGAGACAAATAATAAGAGACTCCATCTCAGGAAACAAAGTGAGGGTTGCTGGGGGGGAGAGAAAGAGGAGGGATAGGGTGGCTGGGGGATGGACACTGGGGAGGGTATGTGCTATGGTGAGCGCTGTGAACTCTCTAAGACTGATGAATCACAGACCTGTACCCCTGAAGCAAATAATACATTCTATGTTAATTTAAAAATTTAAAAATAAATAAATTAATTAAAAATATACATATGTACCTGAGACCCTCTAAAGGTGTTCCACCTGGGACTGAAACCTGGAAATCAGAATCACTTGGAGCAAGACCCAAGAATCAGGTTTAGGGTAAGAACCTGTGGCCAACTCTATTTTCTAAAGCAACTGCGACAAAATACCTACCATCCCACGTCCTTTCCTGCAATATAATCTTGGCTCAGTACCATCACAAGGTGAGGTCTGTGTCCCCCACAGCTCTCCTTCAATCTGGATGGGCTGATGGCCGCTTTCACCAATAGAATACAGCGCGAGTGACGCTGTGACTTTGAGGCTAGGTCAGAAAAAGTGATGCAGTCTGCAGCTTGTTTTCTGGAGCATTCCCGTTTGGAGTCCTGAGCCATCGTTGAAGGCCATACTGTGCTGAGGCCGCCATGTTGGTTGGAAGCCCCACCCCCAAGAGACCCACATGAGTGTTTCCACTCCTCAAGGCCTCCCAGCTAAGATGGTGGAGTGAAGAATAACCGGGACAATTCTTCCCCCAGAAGATACACCTCCCAAGTCCATTGTTTTCCAGAGGGAGGACACATGATGAACACTTTAGAGGTAACTGACATGAGAGTGGGCTTTAAGGTCAAGATTGATCACTGCTGATTTACTCATTCATTCAATAAAATAGTTATTGGGGCGCCTGGGTGGCTCAGTTGGTTAAGCAACTGCCTTCGGCTCAGGTCATGATCCTGGAGTCCTGGGATCGAGCCCTGCCTCAGGCTCCCTGCTCTGCAGAAAGCCTGCTTCTCCCTCTCTCACTCCTCCTGCTTGTGTTCCCTCTCTAGCTGTGTTTCTCTCTGTCAAATAAATAGATAAAATCTTTAAAAAAAATAGTTATTGATTGCCCACTATTGCCAGATTGTTCTAAAATCCAGAGAAAGAGGAGAGGTCAAGAAAAATCCCCCCAGCATCATGGAACATGCATTCTAATGTCATCGGTGCTGGGTGTGGCTGGGGGAGCAGGGAGCAGGGACAGATAAATAAAACACTTATATAAATACATTAACAAGATGGGAGATGCTAAATGTCGTGAAGACAGTAAAGCAAGGTGATGCGACTGGGACGCTCTATTTTAGACTGTGTGGGCATCGAAGGTCTTGGACAGAAGCTGATTAAGAGCTGAGACCTGTATTAGTTTGCTGGGGCTCGGGAAGCAAGGCTCCCCCAGGGGAAAGTGTCAGGACAACATAAATTTATTGTCTCACAGTTCTGGGGATTAGAGACAGAATCCATGCCTTTATTCTTGCTTCTGGTGCTTTGCTGTCAGTTTAACCAGACCTGGACGATGAGAGCACTCTGGTACCAAAAACCAAGCTGAGCATGCCAGGCGGAGAGGAATGCAGAAGCAGAAACAAGCCTGGCATTCACTGATGGCTGGAGTGCGGAGAGATGGTAGGAGCTAAATACTAGCTAGCATCACCACAATCTGGAACATTCCTTTGCATATCTGCAGCAGCTTTGCCCTCACCAGAAGCCCAGAGCCACCCAGCCACCACACGCCATTCCAACTGGGACAAGTGGCTCACAACCCAGCAGTCCTGGCCGTCCCCACCAGCGCGGATTGCTGGGCCTGTCTCTCTCGCGCTATCTCAGCTTTGTGGATGGATCTTCCAGCCTTTGACCTTTTTCTCTACCCTCCCATCCATTCTTCTAATACCAATAGAATCCTGCTCCAAAACAGAAATTTGATTCAATCTCACCCATTCTTAAAAACAAACAAACAAACAAAAACCCCACCTCCATTGTCTCTCCTTTATTTGCAAGATAAAGAACAAAATCTCCAGCTCAGGGCAGAAGGTTGTACAAATCCAGCCTCTCCAATGTTTGGGTAAGCTGGACTCAGCCCCTGTTCCACCATGCACGGTCAGGACTCCGTGTGTTCATGCTCCCCCCCCCCCCGCTTCTGTGATGAACCCCTTATCTTTCTGAATCCACTAAAGAAATAGCTACGCTTCTTCACTCTTTCCTGAAAACCTCCCTGCCATCCTGTGTCCAAGATAGGATCAATTGCTCCTTTACCTTTATGCCCACAGCACTTTGCTTGTCATTCATCATCCTGGCTTACATGTATAGCTAGCCTCTTGGTCCTTTGCCTTCCTTGCTGAGCTATGGGTTCTGGGAGGTCCTAACAGAGCCCCGAAGTTAACTGAATGCTGGAAACAGATGAGACTCAAGCACCACCCTCTCAGTCACCAACACCCTGGGACCGGAATCAGTGCTGATATTAACATCCCGTCAATGTCCGCATCACCCTCACACGGTCTAGGCATGAGGTCAAGTCCTGACATGGTCACAGACCTTAGGAATTGTCTTGGTACCCTCTTTGTCTCCCCGAGCCTCCGTTTCTTTATCTGTAAAACCGGCATTGGGACTAACAGGGTCCATGTTTAATGGAACGAGGCTGATACAAAAGCGAAGGCTAAGCAAAGCTTTATTTTGCGCCAAACATCAGAATTATACTGGCCGGCCATCATCGCTTCTTAGGAGAGAGAAAACAGCCACGCCTAATTTCTCAGGCTAGCTTTTATAGGGCGACCCTCCCAAATCACAAGCTAACCAGGGTTAATTTGCATTTCTATTGCCCCAGGAACTGGGAAGTTGAGAGCATTTGGGCGGTCCCATTTGGTCCCAAGTACCGGTAACCGGTCACCCATTCTTAGTTTGCATCTCCATTGCTCAGGGTCCGGAGGTGGGGGGTTAACTGATCGGGCATCTCCCCCAATCTGGCTCGCCTTTGTTTTCCAGGGGATGTTTGCCTGTATTTCCGGGAGCTGTTTTTCTGAGTAAACGGCAAAGGGCTTGGACTCTTAAATAGGTCCTTACAGGGACCAGATAAAATATGAGCCCCACCTTTTCGGCTAGAGTCAGAGTTCACAGACTCACTGGCCATTCTTGGCTCTTGCCTATTGGTTCTGTTTTATAGTTTATGTAAGTATGTATGTATGTATGTATGCGTTTGGAGCAATAACCCTTTTGACACTAACATTCTCTTTTACATTTTCAAGGCTTGCGTGTTAGAAGTGTGTAGTTTTGTAGGTTTGCACAATTTTGCTTTTGTTTCTTTTTTTTAAAAAATATTTTATTTATTTATTTGACAGAAAGAGAGATCACAAATAGGCAAAGAGAGCGGAGGAAACAGGGTCCCTGCTGAGCAGAAAGCCCAATGTGGGCCTCAATCCCAGGACCGAGGAAACAGGGTCCCTGCTGAGCAGAAAGCCCAATGTGGGCCTCAATCCCAGGACCCTGAGATCATAACCTGAGCTGAAGGCAGAGGCTTTAACCCACTGAGCCACCCAGGCCCCTGCTTTTGTTTGTTTGTTTGTGTGTGTGTGTGTGTGTGTGTGTGTTTACTTACAAGCTCGGGGGTCATGGGACAGTAAGGTAATTTTTCTGAAAATTGACCTTACAGGAAGCTGGGCGGAACTTCTCCCAGACCCCCTCTGATTCATCCCTTCTAATTCTCATTAGCATGTTTCTACCACAGACTCGGCAAACAGGGAGACATTCTTTGCCGCTCATTAACACCTGCACGTTTTGAGAGATGGTAGAGAAAAGGCACCGATAAAACAATCACTTACTTTCTCAGAGATGTTCCATTGGAACCCTTAAAGGTTGGACTTTTGTTATGATTTCTATTTAGGTTTTTACATCAAGTCTATGTTAATAAATGCTCTCATCTTTTCAAATGTAAAGAGAGGTGGCAGTGGGGGGCGGATTCTGAATGAAACCATTTTGGTGTATGAATGGCCACAAGGAAAGCAGTGTGGCTTTGGTCCTGTGCTCCCCCTGGCTTGGCAGAGGTGGGCCGGATGGGGAGCTGGCAGGAGATTCCGTGGCAAGAGAGGGAGGCTCGCTGCTGTACCACAGTGCGTGGGCAGGGAAGTGTGTCAAGAAGGGACAAGCAGGAAAATCATCAGAGGTTTGAAACACAGTGTCTGTGGGAAGGGATACTCCTCTTTCTCAGGGAGGTGGGGGCTTATTCCTTCCCCCTTCAAAGAAAACAAAACAAAAAGCCAAATGAGAGATGAGGACAGAGGACTCCAAGGGCATCCCAGGGAGGGATCGCCAGTCCCTGCAGGAAGCTCTATGCTGGGATGGGGCACAGCTTGTGTCATGATTCCTGGCAGCATCGGACAATGTCCTGGGAAGTGACAGGAGCAGAGTGACCAGATAGGTTTCTAAAGCAGGAAGCTTGCAGGTGAAGCCTTCAGCCAGTGGGCAGTGGGAAGCCCAACAGGGGAGGGAAGAGTGGCACCCTGTACTTCCAACGCCGTCCAAGAGCGAGAAGAGGGACTCAGACATCCTAGAGCATCACTGGAGGACCGCGCTGGTTAGAAGAGCGGGCAGATGGGGAGGCCATGCCCATGGCCTGGTCAAGCACGCGTGATCATACCTGAGGACCGCAGTTGCGGGCATGAACCCCCAGCAGGTCTGAAGGGGGACAAGGAGGATGTCAGTGATACCAGGGGATACCACAAAGTTGCACGGTATCCCGGGAACACCAAGCACCCCTCCACACGGGGGCCACCGCATTCCTGGAGAACCACAGAAACAGGATGGAATGAGGTGGACCGCGTGAGGCCAGGATGCCTAAGCAAGCTGACAGTCAGGGAAGGTCGACTCCAGGGTCTCTCTCATTTCTCTGTGCCCTCCTGGAGGAATGAAGTGTGGAAATGAGGGGAAAGAGAACCCGGACAGAGATGGTGGCCTCCCAACAAGTTGCCACAAGGCCCCAAGGCTTATTGAAAGGAAAGAATTTATAATGGGATATTTGGTTAAAGCCTTAAACCAGGTTGGACTTTTTAATAACTGAAAGCAACCAGAAAGCTATGCAGTGGGCCCTGATTGGGGCTGAAGGGATGGGAAGCCAAGTCAACCAAGCACTGTTGGAAGTGCTGAGGGAAAACATGAACCTGATTGGCGTTCAGAGCTCCCACTTCTGACTGGTAAGCAAGCTGATTTTCAGGTCGCAATGAGGATAAATGGGATCATTACTAAAGACGCACATGGCACTCACACACTTACAGAATCAAACTTCCTAAAAATTCTCCTTAGTCCGACTCTTCTTTTCCCACAGTTTCACAGCTTTTCAAAACATGTTCCCTGTCTCCCGCATGCAATCCCCTCCCTGCCAAAGGGCTTCCCTTGAGCATCAGTGCTTCCCAACCCTCTTAATCTGACCCTTATGAGCCCTGAACAGTAAGCAAAATCCTTTTGCTCAGGCTGAATTTCCAGCGACAGCCTTGTGGGAAATTCAGAGAATCTCACTGTCTTAGTCTGGGAGGGGAGCTAGAATAAAAATACTGTAGACTGAGTGACTTACAGAGCAAGCTTCCCCCCCCCCCCAATGGTTCTGAAGGCTAGACTGTCCAAAATCAAGGTGCTGGCAAATTCGGGATCTGGTGAGAGCCTGCTTCCTGGTTCTTAGAGGGTTGCATTCTCACTATTCCTCCTATGGTGCAAAATCAGGAGAGAGCCATCTGGGGTCTCTTTTAGAAGGACCATAATCCCATTTTAAGGCTCTATTCTCAGGACCTTATCACCTCCCAAAGGGGCTATCTTCTAATCTATCACATTAGGGGTTAGGATTGAATTACCTGAATTTGAAGTAAGGAGACACAAATAGTCATCTAATAGTCACCCTTTATCTGTTTATTTTCCTCCCTCCCTTCCTTTCTTTTGTGACCTGCCCATTTATGATACTTACTCATTTTTTCCTTTCTATCCCATTTTTAAAAATTGTCTTTTAAAAGTGCTTTCCATCCTAAGATGATTAGTCCTTTGTCACGTGCATATCTTTTTTCTGTTTTGCTACTCTGCTACTCGCATTTCGACCTCATTTTTGTTGTTGTGACTTTTTAAAAGATTTTATTTATTTATTTGACAGAGAGAGATCACAAGTAGGCAGAGAGGCAGGCAGAGAGAGAGGAGGAAGCAGGCTCCCTGCCGAGCAGAGAGCCCTACATGGGCCTCCATCCCAGAACCCTGGGATAGTGACCTGAGCTGAAGGCAGAGGCTTTCACCCACTGAGCACCCAGGTCCCCTGTTGTTGTGACTTTTAAAAGATTAATCAATCCTCGCTCTATAATTTCCAAGCACTCCAGTCCAAGATATTCTCTGTTAATGCCTTTCTTGTTCCTTCTACGTCTGAACCATGCTCAATATCAATAGCCCAGCTCAGTGTGTTTCATACCAACCTTCCCCCTGCAGTCACTCTTCATTTTGTGATAGGACTTTGGGAAGCTTTCCCTTCACGTATAGGGAATGCAGGTGTCACACTTACTGAGTCCTTGTTTGTCCATAAGCTCTTTTTTTTGGCCTTGCATTTTATTAATAGCTTAGCTAGGTAGAGAATTCTAGACTCAAAATAGTTTCTCCTTAGAAGTCTGAATATATTGCTCCTTTACCTAAAACCCAGTATTGTCAACCAGAAACAAATGTCAGTATGCTTACCTTTCCCTATCAATGACCTCCTTTCTCTCTCTAGATTCTGTAAGGCCACTCACTTTACCCTTTGAGTTAAGGCTTATCAACAGAATAGGTCTCTATGTGGGTTATTTTCTCAATTATCCTTCTTTATATCCAGCAGATGTTAAATCTTAAGACTCATGTCTAATCTTAGGGAACTTTATTATCTTCAGTATCCTGAACTATGCTTTATCTTCTTGGGCTGCTAGTCTTACTCTTGGGTCTACTACATTACTGTCAAGTCTCCTAGATTTGCCATTTGTGTTTCTTAACTTTTCCTTTGCCTTTTATTTCTCTTCTGGCTCCAGATTCTGAGATATTTCCTTGATTTTATTGTGAGATCAAAAACTTAATCTTCAAAACAAAAACCACAACTTAATCTTCATCTCTATCCAATTTGTCATTCCACCTGTCTATAGAAATCTTCACTCTTGAAGTAATATCTTAATTTTGAAATTTCTTTTTTCTTCTCTTTTTTAAAAAGAGAGCTTGTAATTGGTGCTTACAATATCTGCCCAAACCTACAGACAGAAATCAGAATTTTTTTTAACGACCCATCTTCCCCTACTCTTAGATTATTTATTTTTTGTTTTCTGATCCTTCACTTTCTCTTTCAGGCTTCTGACTTTTTAAAATTTAATTTAATTTTTTAGTGTCTCACAATCTTTGTTTGCAAGTGCCTTTTTTTTTAAATTAAGAGCTACTTTCATCTGTGCAGATAGTTGGTGAGCATTTTGTCTGCAATTGTTTCTTTCCTTCTTTCTTCCTTTCTTTTTAAAGATGTTATTTATTTATTTGAGAGAGAGAGCACAGAGCAAGGGAGAGAGCATGAGCCAGGGCTGAGGGGCAGAGGGAGAAAGAGACTCCCTGCTGACAGGGAGCACAATGCTGGACTTGATCCCAGGACCTGAGACAGAGGCAGACACTTAACCCACTGAGCCACCCAGGTACCCCTCACGTCGTATTTCTTAAAACACTTGCTCCAGGGGTGCCTGGGTGGCTCAGCTGGTTGAGCGACTGCCTTCGGCTGAGGTCATGATCCTGGAGACCCGGGATCAAGTCCCACATCGGGCTCCCTGCTCGGCAGGAAGCCTGCTTCTCTCTCTCTCTCACTCCTCCTGCTTGTGTTCCCTCCCTGGCTGTGTTTCTCTCTGTTAGATAAATAAAATCTTAAAAAAAAACAAAAAACAAAAAAAACACTTCCTCTGTAAAAAGTCCAATGACTTTGAGACTGTCACGCTGTGTGGAACCAAAGCTGGCCACATGGAGAGGCTCTATGGAGAGACAAGGTCTGACCAGACCCCAGATATATGAGCCACGTGGATAGCTGGCACCCAGGCATCAGACATATGAATGAGGAAACCTCCAGATGACTCCAGCAGCCTCTTGTCCCATCTGCCTGTGCTGACACGAGAGAGAGAACCATCAAGCTGAGCCTCATCAACTCACAGAAAGATAAGAGGTGATAATACAGATTTTTTTTAAAGTAATCTCTGCCCCCAACATGGGGCTTAAACTCACAACCCCAAGATCAAGAGTCACAGGCTCTATGGACTATGTTGGCCAGGCACCCTCCCTGGCATATTGATTATTTTAAATAAAAGTTACATAAGGGCCAGCCTGTGTAGGAAGGAATCTCAGGCCCTCCTCCATTCCCCTGGGAAGCAGGAAATAAACCTCCCATGGGAAAGGTGCCCTCCCTGTACCAGGAGGTTAACAGACCTCTCGTCTCCAGAGGTAGGACATTCAGAGCCAAATATGCTGTATATACAAACCTTTCTGACTTTTTACTCATTTACTCCCCTAGGCCAAATTCTGTTTAGAATTCCTCACTAATTGAAGCTCCCAAAGTTGAGTTTCCTCAGTAATTACTCATAGATTTACTGTCTCTGTCTAAAAAGGATAAAAACTGTCCACTTTGGTCATTCATTTAAGTCTCCATTTCAATATTGGGCCTCTGTGTGTATGGACATAATAAAACTTTGTTTTTTCTCCTATGAAGCCATCTCATGTAAATTTATTTTTTGTGTGATTTTTTTTCTTGTAAGTAAGCTCTATGCACAATGTGGGACTTGAACTCAAGACCCTAAGATTAAGAGTCCAGTTGCAGGCTGTACCAACTGAGCCAGGCAGGTGTCTTCCTCCCCCTCCCCCATCCCATGTAAATTTAGTTCTTAGTCCAGCTGGAAGACCTTGAAGGGTAAAGGAAGAATTTTTCCTTCCCTACATAAATAACTCTTATTTGAGAGATTTTAGGGGTTTATTTGGTTTCTATTTCTATTTCTAAGCCATGAATCCTATGGTCTCTAAAGTCTATGGGCTGACTTGAGGGAAGGGAAACAGGACCTGGGGGAAAAGTTCCCAAGTGAAAATCAGAGAATTGGACAGTTCCAACAGGCCACCCTGAAATGTATAGGTTTTCTGGAAAGGTTACAAATTCCGTGCCTTATAGAGCTGATATAATTTGTATATCTGTTGGTCCATTTATCTCTAAGCACAACTGGCCATCTAGGTGATGAAGCAGTGATGGAAGACCAGACACTGGGCCCTGGCTTGTTCTCTCATCCAGAACAACCAGCTGTGGCCCAAAGTTTGCACAGTCCATGAGGCAAAACCAACACCTTCCTGTTCACCATATCCAGTCTCCTTAGAAGGCCGTGGGTCACTGTTACCATTATCATCACCGCTATCACCATCATCACCATCACCATCATCACCATCACCAACATCGGTATGGTTATTTTTATTACTGTTATTGGGTCATGCTTCTTGGATGTTTGCCCCCTTAGCAATTCATCAGAGCATTTCTTTCAACTCATATGCATGCCTCTTTCTACGAGCATTCTGATAAAAGCAACATATCACACCACATTGTTTAATTTCCGGGAACGTTTTTGTGGCATGATTGGGCTGACATCCCATACAAATGTGCCCTTGGCCCATCTCTTACTCTGGCTGTGTTGTAGCCAGACTTTCAGAAGAGAAGAATCATAAGAGATGAGTCAGAGAGAGCTTAAAAAGGATCAGACATAGCTCTACCTAAGACCCAACGGAGCTTGGGAGATACCTTGCTAACAACTTTTAAGATTCCTTCTGCCTGGGCAGGCTCACCATGATTTCCCCCAAAAACCTCTGTTTCCTGTAGCATTTATTTTCAAATTCTAATGGGTTTAAGAATCACCTTGTAAATCAACTGAAAAGTCAGATCACCAGGAATTCTGATTCAATGGCTTCAGAGCGAGGCCCAGAAGTATCAGTTCTAATAAGGATCTAAACCTGATAAATTTTGATACTGGTAGAGTATTGACTTCAAACCAAAAAATAACATGCACACATTACACAAAATAAGCCTTATCTGACCTGGAAAGCTGGAGGTATTTATTTAAGATGAAGATGGGATAAAAAAGAGAATTATGTACCTGCATCCTATTCCAAATGGGAATTTGGAATTTGGGAAGAACTCCAAAGTTAGGAGTGAATAGTATTGCCAAACATGAGGGCAAAATAACCAATCACTGGTGGTCACAAATGCCAAAATGAGTGATTTGGGAACCAGTGGTTATTCTTTAAAGTATTCCTTTGAGAAAAAGCTCCTGTAGGAGGCACCTGAGAGCCACAACCAGAGTAGGAAAATTTAAGGAAGAAGATTTGTGGATTCATCAGTTCAGCCTGGAGAATGAATGAACCACCAAATGGATTGTGTCCTTAGGAGCAACATCCCAGAAAATAAAAATGAGAAAGGTTCAGGCTGGAATTTGTTGTATCAAATAAGTTTATCTCAAATTCTAAGTCTGATCGATTGGTGATGGCTCCCTGGAGCACTTGATCAAGAGAGATTGTGAAGTCATTCCTAGGCTTAGCAGAAAAATGGACTTATTAGTTATGTCTGCCACCAGCAAGGATGAGAATTGGACGCATCCTGGCAATTTCTGTCTGCCTCGCAGCAACTGTGAAGTCATCCAAATTCCACTCTAGTGGAAGGACTCTATCATTCCTCCTAAGTACCATCTCTTTCCTGCTCTTTTTTTTTTTTTTTTTTTTTTTTTAAAGATTTTATTTATTTGACAGAGAGAAACACAGCCAGAGAGGGAACACAAGCAGGGGGAGTGAGAGAGGGAGAAGCAGGCTTCCTGCTGAGCAGGGAGCCCGATGTGGGGCTCGATGTGGGGCTCGATCCCGGGTCTCCAGGATCATGACCTGAGCCGAAGGCAGTGGCTTAACCAACTGAGCCACCCAGGCGTCCCTTTCCTGCTCTTTCCAATCCGGGAAAGGGTTGCCATGCAAGCAAGAGTAGAAATGCATTATGAGATTCCGTTTATCCTGCTAAAGATGACCGTTGTCCTGGAACATTTTGAACACTTGCCTGGTGGATATCCAGGCCTGTTGTTCTCGCCTGTTCATTAGCGTAGATTCCCTTATCCAGATCTCCCATATGCCTCGCTTTGCCTACATTTTCGAGAGAGAGGAAAAGCCAGTAAGCCGTTCTTTTCTGCTCCACTCATGGCCTTAACTACCAAGCACTGCCCCTCCTACCCCAGTGAACTCAAGGTTTCCAACACACAAAAATGAGCAGTACTTCATCAAATGGCTGGTGTGCCTGCCTTCAAAGAGCAAAGTCTTTAGAAGTGCCTACTTAAAAAAAAAAGTCCTTGTTCTTCTATATAATTGAGAAGCTAATTGCCAACCATATCTATTCATTCAAGTGCCTGTCAACACTTTAACTAATTTGAGTTACCTCATGTATACCAAAGAAATAAAACTGCAGGAAAAATATTTCAAAGGAAATTTAGATTGACAGTCTTAAAAATTTAGATTTTTTCTCTAGTTCAGATTCACCTTCCTTGACTATGGTAAATATGTTTTGGGGGTTTTTTTTGCCTGTCCCGCACCCCTCCCAGATGCTTCTTTCTTCCTAATGGCTCCAAAGTTTGGTTGGGGGTGTGGGTTGTTCTAGGGAAGCTGATTTCAACCTGGTTCTAGAGATAGAGCACATGACCAGTTAAGACATTTGTCCTATTTGGCCACAGTTGATTGGCTCACTGTGGACATGTGATCTCAGCCAATCCAATTGGAATGATACTTAGGACTTTTACTGGGAATAAAGATAGATCTCTTTCTTGCTAGAGCTTTGGAGCTCTTGAAATTTCTGAAAGCCATCTTAGAATAAAGAAAAGAGCCATCCTTAGGAGAAAATAACTTCAGAGAAAATACTGTCAAAAGAGTAAAAACGTCAAAAAACCCTCGAGTCGGGGCACCTGGGTGGCTCAGTTGGTTAAGCGACTGCCTTTGGCTCAGGTCATGATCCCGGAGACCCGGGATCAAGTCCCACATCGGGCTCCCTGCTGGGCGGGAAGCCTGCTTCTCCCTCTCTCACTCCTCCTGCTTGTGTTCCCTCTCTCGCTGTGTTTCTCTCTGTCAAATAAATAAATAAAATCTTAAAAAAAAAAAAAAACCCTCAAGCTGCTGTCCTGTGGATTTTTTAGGCAAACAAATCAGGATGTTTTCTGTATTATCAACCCACTTTTAATTAGATTCCTTCTCTATCCCTGATAACACGAGCGATATACCCAGTTAATCTGAATCGGATCAATCCATTTCACCAGTATTATCTTTGTTTCCTATGACTCAACTTCTCCTTTTCTCCTTTTTTCGTTTATGAATGAGATTTGGGCAGCTGGAAAATCCCAGTCATGTTCCAGGGGATGCTTTGGAAAAGAATATGCATCTTCTGAATCAATACCATTTACATGATGCTAACAGGAAGGGAAGGAGAAATAGGCTCGTTTTGTTACAGATTTAAATGCCTGCGTACTATGGGGAGGAATTAATTATGAAAAATAGTGAAATAGGTACAGACAAATGCTAATTTGTCAACCTGTAAACTGAGCTTCCTAAATCTTCTTTTGCAATAAATCGAGTCATTTTCAAATACACTGGGCAAACGAGCTAAACCCTAATGTGATGCATGGATTTAATCCCAAATCCCACACACAGACTATTTTGCAGAGGATATGAACCCCTTGTCGGCCAGGGCCAGGTTTTTATTACATTGTCTGTGAACACATCTGTGAACATTGTGGCTTCTTGTTTCTGCTGCTGTTACTGCAGCTTAGCAGTTCAAAGAATAAAAGAAGGTAATGAAATAGAAACACAGGGGCGCCTGGGTGGCTCAGTTGGTTAAGCGACTGCCTTCGGCTCAGGTCATGATCCCAGAGTCCCGGGATCGAGTCCCACATCGGGCTGCCTGCTCGGCGGGAAGCCTGCTTCTCCCTCTCTCACTCCCCCTGCTTGTGTTCCCTCTCTGGCTGTTTCTCTCTGTCAAATAAGTAAATAAAATCTTAAAAAAAAAAAAAAAGAAATAGAAACACAGATATGCAGAGAAGAGTCTACCCAGCCAGCTTTTCAGGCAACACTGGAAGAAGGCGTGGTGACCTTCAATCTAATGCATTCTTAGGAACTTCTCTGCCCATTAGAGAAGAAAACAGAGCAAGCTCTCTGAAGACAATTCAGGAAGGAGGAAGTACAGACAAGCTTCTCCTGGACAAGGAGATTCAGAGTCTTGCACGAAGAGAAGACAGTTAAGAGAAGAACAGGCAGAGTGAGCATCAGTAAGCTGTTGGCTTGGGTTGTCCTTGCTCACCTTAGTAATGCCCTTAGCCTTAACTTCCGGCTATGGTCTGGACTCTGATGACCGGTGAGGGTTCGGACTGAGGCATCTTGCATCAAGCCACAGAAGAGTTACTGAAGGACACAGTCACCGCTGGAGTTGGGCTAGCCTTGCAGGAAGGACAAAGAAGCCCTGAAGGTTTTAAAAGCCCTCCACTTGGGGCTGCCCTGGTTGGTTAGATACTGATTGGTAAAGGAGAAATGAACAGGAAATGTCTCAGAAGCCTTGTTTTAGGAGGTCGCCCTAAGGGCATGACTGCTGGTGGACTCCACAGCTGGACCCTGGCAATCTGGGGCTCTTCACCTCCCTCCCTCGCCCCCACTCTGTCCTTGGAATGTTACATTCCACCCACTCAGGAACCACTGTAGGGACATGCCCTTGAGAGACTAACAAGTCATTGAGACCATCTGGACTCTGTAAGTGATCAAACACTGTTAAACCCTCTCTTGAAACTCTCAAGGTTGCCTCCCCCGCAAGGTGCAGAAATCTACAAGTCTGCTAGTCTTGCAGCCACCTGCCTACCAATCTGAAGGGGTCTGCTGTTTCTTTGGTCTCTGTTCACACTTTGGGGCCAGCCTGGTTTTGAATTTTATCCCAGGGAACTCCTCAAAGTGCAAACCAATACAGGCACTTAATGAAATTATCCCAGGTAGGATTAATTTTAGCATTAAGACATAGCAGGAGATTAAAAAACAACAACAACAATTAGGCAGGGTGCTTAGCTCATTTTTGTTTCCTAGCCAACACCGTTCTGGGGCAGGTCTGGTAAGGACAGCCGTGTCGCCGGACACTAGGTGTCCTAATTGCATTGCTTTAGGTGAAAAGACGTTTCTGCTCTTCCAACTGCGGCTTTCCCTGATGCCACCATCGCCAACTATCCCCAGATTATCAGGCAGATAGTCATATATCAGCATACAAACCACTTCCTTATACTTTTTTAATGGTTCAATGGTATTCCATTATGTGAATGTACCATTATTATTTTTAACTACTCCCCAGGGGAAGGGCAGGTAATTTCCCTTATTTTGCTCTTCAAACAAGTGCTTCTATAAATAGTCTGTGTATCCTTTTGCAGTTAGGCAAGTATTTTAGTAGAATAAATTCCTAGAACTATAAATGTTGAGTCAAAGGGAATGCACATCCATAATTTTGAAGACTTCTAAAAAAAAAAAAGAAAGGTATGACAGTGTGCTTTTAATTTTCATTTCTATTAAAAGTGAGGTTCTCATCTTCTCAGGTATTTGAGGGACATCTCATTCTTTCCTATGAACAGCCTGCTTGCATGTTTTGCTCATTTTTCTACTGAGTGCTTGGTCTTTTCTTATTGAATTTGACAAGTTCTTACGAACTGGGGACATTAGCTCATCATCTGTGATCGAATTATAGATGTTTTCCCACATCCTCATTTGTCTTTGACTTTGCTGAATGAGTATTTGCCCCATGCAAAACTTTTATTGGTACTGTTGTTCTTAAGTTGAATTTATTAATATTTGTTTTATGAAATTTGGCCATACCTTACGGCAGCATAATGCCATACGCCCTTCATCCCTTCTCCCCAGTGGTAACTTCCTGCAAAACTGTAGGGCAGTATTACAAACAGGAAATTGATTTTGCACCCACCATGTGCTTGGTAGGTGAGTGTATGTGTGTGCGTGTGTGTGCACCCACCATGTGCTTGGTAGGTGAGTGTATGTGTGTGCGTGTGTGTGCACACATGTGTATTTCTTGCGTTTTGAGGACATGCATAAGTTTATGAATCCATCACCATAGACACAGAACATTTCCTTTTGCCGCAAAGACCTCTTGTACTCTCTTTTATAACTACCCACACCTCTCTCCCACCTTCACTCTCACAAACTCCCAAACATTGCTGTGTTCTCCATCTCTATAATGTTATTTCAAGAATGTTGTATTGGGGGACACCTGGGTGGCTCAGGTGAGCTTCTGCCTTCGGCTCGGCTCATGATCTCAGGGTCCTGGGATCAAGTCCCATGTCGGGCTCTCTATTCAGCAGGGAGCCTGCTTCCCCCTCTTTCTCTTCCTGCCTCTCTGCCTATTTGTGATCTCTCTCCCTGTCAAATAAACAAATTTAAAAAAAATGTTGTATCGGTAGAATAATGCAGTGTGTAAAGTTTTGGGGGCTGGCTTTTTCTTTTTTCTTTTTTTTTTTTTAACTCCATGTAATTTCCTTGAGATACATCCCTACTTCTTACACATCAGTAATTAGCTCCTTTCCCCTTTTAGGATTAATTTTATTTATTTTAGAGGGAGAGACAACATGAGTGGGAGTGGCAGATAAAGAGAGAGGGAGAAGAGCAGGCTCCCTGCTAAGCACAGAGCCCAATGCCGGGCTCGATCCATGACCTGAGCTGAAACCAAGAGTCAGACACCTAACCAACTGAGCCACGCAGGCACCTCTCCTTAGCTTCTTTTTCTTGGTGTGAATACTTCACAACACAGATGTACCACCACTTCTCTATTTGTCATTAAAGGGCATTTTTTTCATAATTGGGACTGAGACAAGTATAGCCACTGTGGACATTCATGAACAGGTGTTTGTGTGAACATATGTCCTCGTTTCTCTGTGATAAAGGCCAAGGTGTGCATTTGCTGGGTCATTGGTAATCACATGTTCACTTTTTTTTTTTTTTTTTTTTTTTAAAGATTTTATTTATTTGACAGCGAGAAACACAGCAAGAGAGGGAACACAAGCAAGGGGAGTGAGAGAGGGAGAAGCAGGCTTCCTGCCGAGCAGGGAGCCCGACGTGGGACTCGATCCCGGGTCTCCAGGATCATGACCTGAGCCGAAGGCAGTTGCTTAACCAACTGAGCCACCCAGGCGTCCCACATGTTCACTTTTTTAAGAAACCGCTCAACCTTTTCAGACGGGCTGTACTGCGTTACAGCGCCCCCAGCGGCGTGCGAGTGACCAGAGGTCCCGCACCTTCACCAGCATTTGGTGATGGCATGGTCCCTTACTTCAGCCATTCTGATGTGAATTTAGTGATATCTCATCGTGGTTTTAAATTGTTTCCCTAATGGCTAATGGGGCTGCGCTTATATGCCTTCTTTATGTCCTCTCCAGTGAAATGCCTGCTTGTGGTTGTTGCCCATTTTCTGATCATGCCTGATCTGCCCATGTTTTTGCTTTTTACTATTGACTTTTGAGTCTCTTTATAAATTCTAGATACCACTCCTTTGTCAGACATGTGACTTGCAAGTATTTCCTTCCAGTCCATAGCTCATCATTTCACTCTTGTAACAGCAACTCTCACAGAAAAGAGGTTAATTTTAATAAGACCCAATGGATCAGGGTTTTCTTTTTAACTTAAAAAAAAAATCAAGAAATGTGACAATGCATACTCCTCAAGTGTGATAGTTGAAAATGTATGCTCTTTTTAAAAAATTTTTATTTATTTATTTGACAAAGAGAAACACAGTTAGAGAGGGAACACAAGGAGGGGGAGTGAGAGGGAGAAGCAGGCTTCCTGCCAATGTGGGGCACAATCCCAGGACCCTGAGATTGTCACCTGAGCTGAAGGCAGACACTTAAAGACTGAACCACCCAGGCGCCCCTCTTTAAAAAAAAAATTATTTATTTATTTGAGAGAGAAAGAGAGAGAGAGAGCGCGTGGTTACCAGTGGGAGGAGTGGAGGGAGAGGGAGAGAGAATCCCAAGCAGATTCTGAGTTGAGCACAGAGCCTGATGTGGGGCTCCATCCTACAACCATTAGATCATGACCTGAGCTGAAATCAAGAGGCAGACCCCCTAAAAGACTGTGTCACCCAGGCACCCTGTAAAGTGTATACTCTTGATGCTTTCTGCAGAAGTAAGAGCTATGGTTGTAAGGACTGGAATTTTCTTTCTGTTTTATAGATTAAGGATACTGTAACTTGCCTTGACTTCGGGTTCAAGAAGCTTCCCACTACCGCACAATGCATGGATTTTCTGTGTGTATTTTGGCACAGTGATATGATCTGGCACAATGTAAATCTTCTGGTCGTTGTTACCACTTAGGAGACATGTGAGACTTTTCCATTACCCCAAGCCAATGAGCCTTCTTGGATCTCACGCATCATTTTCTTTAAATTTTTAAAGATGTACGGGGATGATTAGGTGACTCAGTCGGTTAAGCCTCTGCCTTTGGCTCAGGTCATGATCTCAGGGTCCTGGGATCAAGTCCTGCATTGGGCTCCTTGCTCAGCGGGGAGCCTGCTTCGCCTTCTGCCTGCTGCTTCCCCTGCTTGTGCGCTCTCTCTCTCTGACAAATAAATAAATAAAATCATCAAAAATATTTTATTTATGTATTTATTTATTAGAGAGAGCACACATGTGTGAGTGAGTGAGGGGCAGAAGGAGAGAGAAAAGCAGACTCTCCACTGAGCAGCGAGCCCGATGCAGGGCTCTATCCCAGGACCCTGAGATCATGACCTGAGCTGAAACTGAGTCAGACACCTAACTGACAAAGCCACCCAGGTGCCCTGCTCACAGCTCACTTTCAACCTGCTTTTCTTTGTAATAGCAATCAATATTTTCCTATTAAAATTATTGATGGAGTGACATGATAATTAAGCATGGACTCTGAAGGCTCCCACCTGACTTATCCCAACCCTAGCCGCCATGGATACAGGAAGGGACCTGTGTTGAGATGCATGAACTGAGTGCATGAAATTCTAAAAAATTGAGATGGAAGGCCTTGCAGAGATAGTCACAAGAAACAGCCTCCTACACTAAAAAGAAGGGCTTTTATTGAGGAGAAAATGTTCTGTGGCATCAGGAAGCCTTGGGTCATTCTTGCAGACTAGAGCCCCCAGCCTGCGGCCTGAGCCTGTCTGCTGCTCCCCAGGAAAAGTGGGAGGCTGCAATCTGAGTCCATGCCTGTGTTGTTCCTAGACCGGCCTGTGTTGTTGTCCTCCAACTCTACACCTGGCAGTCCAGGAAGGCTCCGGAGGGGGCTGGCCCTGAGAGTGGCGTTCTTCCTGCCGTTGTGCCCTGTGATTATCAAGTTAGCTCAGGCAGAAGTGCCCTGCCTACTTGGCATGGCTTCAAAGGAGACTGGGAAGGCCGCAGTTTTCCCCTGGGGAGCCATCCCTGGCTTGTCTCCAATCGGCTCTCAGGAGCAGCTCTGTGGGAGCCTTGTTAAGATACTGGGGTGGGCTCTCTTTTTCCTGGTACTACAAAGTCCGGGGAGGGGGGGGCGCGCCTGGAGGGCCCAGACTCCTGGCAGAGCTGCCCTATAGAGCTGGGTCACCCCTGCAACCAGAATGCTCCCCCTGAGGCAGGGGCCATAAAAGACTGAGCTGTTTAAAATGCCTGTCCCAGGGAAGACGCACTGGGAGAGGAGGACAGCATTGGGAGAAAGGGTCAGAGGTTCCTGCACCTGTTTCTGGAAGAGGACATCAATGGTGAGGGGAGAAATGGGCGTGCCCAGCACCCCCTGCAAGGCTGCAATGATCTGTGGCCTGGAAAACATAAAAGAAGGTCAGTGATGCCTCCCCTGCCCCTTTATGTGATAAAGGCTGAGATCCACGCACATGCAGGCTCTTGCACGGGCTGCAAGGAATCCACTGTGTTCCTGGGCAGGAGCCCCATTACCAGATATTCTGTGGGTGTTTGCTGCCAGTGGCTATGGCTGAAGCTCTAGGGTCTTTCCTCTCTGGGCTGAGTCAGGGCTCAGAGCCCATCACTTCTGCCTCGACCTTCTCTCTGCCCCTGCATGCTGCATTCCTCCCTGTGTCTCTGCTTCACCCTCAATCTGGCCCCTGGCTCTGCTGTGTGGGCCCCTGGACCTCCTTGTGGCTGTGTCCATGCACCGTGGGGTGTGGGGCAGCTTTGGCAACCTAGGGCTCCCACCTTCCTAGCCAGGCAGGGCCTCTCCATGGGTCTTGGTTCTTTATGCTCTAACTGTGTAGAGAAAGAAATTCTAGAAGGGGAAAGAGGCTTTCTTATTTCGTAGTCTGGTCTCTCCCCATGCTCTATTTCCTTTTTATTTTATTTTATTTTTAAAGTTTATTGATTTATTTATTGTTTTCATCATCTCTACCCCCAACATGGGGCTCGAACTCATGACCCCAAGATCAAGAGTCACACGCTCTTCCAACTGAGCCAGTCAGTCCCCCATTTCTCTCTTCCTCTCTGTTTTCTGCTTTCTGCTTTAGGGAGCAGATCATAGACATAGAAGGTTTACAAAAGGGACAAGAACATTCATATGTAAACCATCTTGTCCCTGTTACATGGGAAAAGGAGAAGAAGGGAGAGCTCTCTTCCCCCAATACGCACACACACACTCCTCTTTCCCTCCTTATTCCGTTCTACTGAAGCCTTTGGAACTAAAGAGCTGGACTAGGGGATATCAAGGAAAACCTCGAGTTTTTTCGAGGGACAGGGAGGTGGGCTTCTGTGCTCCTGGTCATGTTTTGTCTCTCCATCTGGATATTGTATAATATAAAGTGGAAAAGGATATCGTGGTGGGAAGCCTTCCAAACAAACACCCCTTTGGGAGCACATGGTCTCGTGCCTGTGGCCATGGTCTGACCCAAGACTAGCTTTGCCTTCATGCTTCTGCTTTGTTCCAGTCCCACCTGGGCCTGAGAACCATGGTCTTCCCCCAGTCTCCACCCCAGCTCGGATCCTGTCCCTGGTTTTGTGCTCCCTCCCTTACTGCTTCTCTGGGTTATATTGGTTCCCTGCTCCTTTCACTGGTGGGTCCCCTTGACCTGGTCCTGCCTAAGCTGAACAATGAAGAGATCTGCATCCTTCCCCAGTCCTCTGTCTTCAATTCTGGCTTTTCCATTTTGACAAGGAGCCATCTTGTCTCATCCATATTCCAGGCATTGCCTGGAGCTTTATCACCAACCCAGGCTAAGTGACAGGTGGGAAAGAGTGGAAGGAGAAGGGAGAGATAAAGTGGTGATTGTCAGGAGGAGCATTTTGAATTAGACAGTCCTGAATTTGAACATCTTTTTAAAAAACATACCTTTTCTCGGGGAAGACAGATAATAAATCCCAAACAGCAATTGCATCAGGATTTGGGAAGGGGGAGGTACAGGTGACATGGTTGTAAAAGGGACCCTTTAATTCATCTTTAATTTTTTCAAAAAAATTTTCAAAGATTGTATTTATTTGACACACAGAGAGAGAGATCACAAGTAGGCAGAGAGACAGGCAGAGAGAGAGGAGGAAGCAGGCTCCCCACTGAGCAGAGAGCCTGATGCGGACCTCGATCCCAGGACCCTGAGATCATGACCTGAGCCGAAGGCAGAGTCTTTAACCCACTGAGCCACCCAGGCATCCCAAAACATTTTTTTAAAGATTTTATTTATTTATTTAGAGGGAGAGATAGAGGGCATGAGCAGGGGGAGGGGCAGAGGGAGAAGCAGACTCCCTGCTTATCAGGGAGACCAATGTGGGGCTCAATTCCAGGACCCCAAGATCATGACCTGAACCTAACCAACTGAGCCACCCAGATGCCCCGTGTAATGACTTCATTTTTTACAAATAGAATGCATTTACATATTATTTAGGAAATCCAAAAGCAATAAATAATAAGGGTGTCTAAAAACCAAAGGTAATTTTTTTGAAAAATAAAAAACTGGTAAAAGCCACAGAGTATATGTATGTGACATAGTTCACAAATGTTGGTCTAGAGAGTAAAGATAATGCACTGATATTATTTGCTAATAATATTATCTGTCTATAATATTATCTTCTTATAGTCTAATATTATCTTGGCGCCCAACCATCAGCCTTATCATGTTCCCCTTTGTACCTCTTGTATGGACCGTGGACACTGGAGTGCATTTGGCCGCAGAGAACTCTTTTTAGCCAATCTTAAAGGAAACCATCCGGCTTTCTTAAGGGTGGTCCTCTGAAGCGTAGGGGCCAAAGAAGGAAAGATTGAGCTGAAGAGAGGAATGGACACTCCCAGTGATCCCTGTTCTTCCTGGAAACGAAGAGCAAGGTGCTGAAGCGTGCTCAGTCCCCCACCCACAACTCTGTGTTCCCCGTAAGCTGGCCCTATGTCTGACTACAGGGAGCTTCTCAAGCAAGGCTCTTCTTCAAAGCCTCTCAGCGTGATGGAGAGTAGGAATTGTTGCCAGTCATGGAGGAAATGTGTTCCTGGAGCCTTTGAGTTCCAACTCGTAGACTGACACATCCAGGAATTCTTGCATGTGAACTGTGTCTTGCTCCAAAGTGTACCCAGCTTGGGGGAGGGGAGCAGTCACCCCCTCCTTTCAAAGTGCTGTTTCTCTCCATTTGCTGCCGCAGATGCCCACCCAGTTCTTGTTGCGTTAACTTGGCTGGGAGAGTGAGAAATGGCAGCAGCATTAATTAAAAATAATATGTGGTGCATAAGGGGTAATACAGAGGACAGTAGGAGAAGGAAAGGAAATGGGAAGTAGGGTAATTCGGGGAGAGAAAGGAAACGTGAGAGATTTTGGACCCAGAAACAAACTGAGGGTCTTGGAGGGAAGGGGGTGGGGGGAAGCAAGAGCCTGGTGGTGGATACTGAGGGCAGGTATTGCATGGAGCACTGGGAGTGGGACATAAACAATGAATCTTGGAACACTGAAAAAATAAAATAATTAAAAAAATAAAAAAAATTAAAAAATAAAAAACTCATACAGCTTTTTTAAGGGGTAAAGAATAACAAGCCAGATGCTCTCTGTTATTTCACTTTATTTTTTATCATTTTCATCTAGTATCTATGAAGGTATCTGTGTTCTTGATGCTTAAAAACCAATATACAAATAAATTATGTTTTAAAATATATAAAAAATACACCAAAATGTTATCAACAACAACAACAAAATAATAATACGCCACCCAAGAGATAGCTTGAGTCTACTTCTCTTAGCATTCCTCTGTGGCCCCTGCTTCCCAACTTACCGCTGATACTCTGCAGTTTCCAGGGAGGGGAGGATACGATGTTCAGTAGAAATAGGAATGAAATTCAGAAGTAGTTGAGAAAGGGCTCCAAATGTGATGAAAATCTCAAAAAATCATAGAAGCCTCTGTGAGGTGCATTTTGAAGTCACCAAAGGGGCGCCTGGGTGACTCAGTCTGTTAAGCGTCTGACTCTTGACTTTGGCTCAGGTCATTGATCTCAGGGTCAAGGGACTGAATCTTGGTTGGACTCCATGCTCAGCATGGAGTCTGCTGGATATTCTCTCTTTCCCTTTCCTCCTCCTCCTCCTACATGTACTCCCTCCCCCCCTCTTTTTCTCTCCCTCAAATAAACCCTAAAAAAATCTGAAGGCACTAAAACAATTTTGTAAAGAATCAAGGAAAAGTACTGGATGGTAAGGTGATGGTGACAATGGAGGAATTGGAAGAAAGTGGTATAAATGGATGTTTTTCAGACAAAGAGAAAGAATGTCATTCTTCCATAAAAGGAACCAAGACTCCTTTAGGGAAATGGCTGAGTCTAGGGTTAGGGCAGGGAAGGTAGGATAGTCCTGAGGTCTCATAGTGCAGAATAATAAAGAAGGGCTAGAAAGCAAGACAACACAACCACAAAAACCCAATGGATGTATGCCAAGTGAACTTAAGATCTAATGGAACGAGTTCCAGTTGGACAAACTATTGGAGCTCAAAATTCATAATGTACTACTGGATTATAACTTTAGTGTAAGTGTCTGTGAGTCCATATTGATGTTAAAAAATTATTGAGGGTGCCTGGGTGGCTCAGTGGGTTAAGCATCTGCCTTCTGCTCAGGCCATGATCCTGGGGTTCTGGGATTGAACCCCACGTCGGGCTCCCTGCTCTGTGGGGAGTCTTCTTTTCTCTCTGCTCTTCCCCCTACTCATGCTCTCACTCTTTCTCAAATAGGTAAATAAAATCTTTAAAAAAAAAGAAATGATTGAACATATACATAACTGAAAGAGAAGAGACAAGTCTCATATACAGAAGAATTCCCTATAATTAATGTGTCTGTGAGCCCTTCCTGGAAGAGGAGAGTGACAGAGTAAGTCCCCACTCCTTACCGGGGACCTGTACAGAATGACTTCCTTCCAAAGAGTATAGTATGAAGAAAGAGAAAAAAAAGACAAAAAATCCCCAATATCTTTATAGTGGAAGTTTCGACAACATGCCTGCAGCAGGGGTGATCCAAGTTCATACCTTTATTGTTAAAACCTATTAACAGCACATATCTTCCATAGGATGACAATGGCACTTCACCTCGCTGGTTTACTTCCCCCAAACTGGTAACTCCAGTCTAATCACGAGAACAATCATCAGAGGAACCCAAGTTGAAGGACAGTCTACGAAATACCTGACCAGTACTTCTCAAGCCTGTCAAGGCCATTAAAAACAAGGAAACTCTAAGAAAAGTGTCACATTTCAGACGAGCCTAAGGAGACATGATGAGTAAATGGAACGTGGTGTGTTGGGTGGGATCTTGGAACAGAAAAAGGACACTAGGGAAAAACTAAAGAAAGTAGAATAAAATATGGGCTTTCGTTAATAATAGCATATCAATAGAGTTGTTTGGAACTGTAAATGTCAAGTATAATATGGAACTGGAAAAATTCCTTACATTTGCCATCAGAATCTGAAGGCTTGCGACCACCGCCTTACCAGCCTTGCTTACACTGTAAAAAAAAAATTATGGTGGGCGCAAGCTGTGTTTTTAAAAATTTAATGCTGTTCTAAATGCCCTTAATTTCAGGTAGTCTCCTTTGGAAGTGCAAGCAATATTTTCAGCTATCCAATCTATTTGTTCTCGGCTTGTTGACAGAGTTGCATGACTGAGCCGTAGAGGGAAAGAAGCAAATTTGGGAAGGAATTCATGAAGTTGACATACGCATTATTCAAAATCAAACAGTCTTCCTAAGCTTGTGTCTCCACGCTGTATCCAAAGGAGGTGGCTCTTCTTTTTCGTAAGACTAAGATTTTCCTCTTAGGGGCGCCTGGGTGGCTCAGTTGGTTGAGCGACTGCCTTCGGCTCAGGTCATGACCCCGGAGACCCAGGATCAAGTCCCACATCAGGCTCCCTGCTCGGCGGGAAGCCTGCTTCTCCCTCTCTCACTCCCCCTGCTTGTGTTCTCTCTCTGGCTGTGTTTCTCTCTGTCAAATAAGTAAAAAAAAAAAGATTTTCCTCTTAATGTTGAATTAATTATTTTCAGTTCATGGTGTGTGGCCGTTAAGGAGACTTCCTAATAAACGCAGTTGTTATCAGCGAGAAACCTCCCTCTGTTTCACGTTTTTGTCTCCTGTTTTCTAATCAAAACCGCAATTCCTAAATTAAGTGTGGAAAGCATTTTGTTCTCTCAAACCCATTTGGTGTGTGAGCAAATCAGGAACACGCTAAGGCTGGCACCTCTTTATTTGTTGTGTTCACCAATTAAAAAGTGTTACTCTCTTGGTAATAAAGTGTAACTTTGTCCCTCTGGGTCCTCACTCTGGCCTCTTCCAATCTGGCTCCTTATTTAATCTTCTAGCTGTGCTCACTCTAGTCTCAGATTGCAGGATCATCCAGGGCTCGACCTGGGTCAAAGCCCTTCTCCACTGGAGGGAAGACATGAAATCATCCCATCCTTCACTCTGAACTCACTGTTCTAGGGAGCAGTCCACATCTTACAGAGCTCTGTCAGGAATCTATTAGAATAATTGTTCTGCAAGGGCAGCTGTCCATATAAGGGCTGTGCCCTCAGCAATGTTTATGTACCAATAGGGAGAATACGGTTCAGATAGAAACAGTGAAACCAGAGTATGTAAACATTTCTGTTTAAATATCCAGATAATTGCTTTAATAAACTGGATATCAGCCGTAACACACACTGGTGCACCGAACAAATAAGAAATTCAGAGAGGGGCGCCTGGTTGGCTCAGCTGGTTAAGCGGCTGCCTTCGGCTCAGGTCATGATCCCGGAGACCCGGGATCGAGCCCCGCATCAAGTTCCCTGCTTGGTGGGAAGCCTGCCTCTCCCTCTCTCACTCCCCCTGCTTGTGTTCTCTCTCTCACTATGTTTCTCTCTGTCAAATAAATAAATAAAAATCTTTAAAAAAAAATTCAGAGAGACTAAAATATCATAAGAGGACATGTGTGGTCTTGGAAACATCACATCCCTTGCTGCCAAGGCTGGTTTGGTTCGACTTTTGATCCAACCCTTATGCTGCCTTTTTTGTTGTTGTTGTTGTTTTTGTTTTTTGTGTTTTTGTTTTTGTTTTTGTATAGTTGAGAGATTTGGCAGAATAAGAGAAATGAAGACTTTTGTTGAACTTCTCAGTGTCCAAAATACTTTACCATTCATGATCTCATTTGATCCACACACCCTGTGTTGTTTGAATTACCTTCTCTTTTTGACAGCAAGGGAAACTGTACCCCAGGAGGTCACACACTAGTAGCTTAACTAGTAAAAAGTAGCCTCGGGACTGGAATTCAGGTCTCCCAAAGTTAAGTTATCGGCTTGTCATCTTAGAGTAACGTCTAATTTTTTTCTTCTAGGGTCTGAATTCACCTGTGTGATGAAATGTTTCCTAAATATAGCACACGTGTGCACACCGCTCACACACACACACACACACACACACACACACACACACATTTTTGCTATCATTTCAACTCCCCATCATCCCTAGTTTGCGAACCACTGTCCTCCACTATGTCATCTCTAAAAGACTATAGAGTAAAAATAAGGAAATTCTGAAATAAGACCATAAGCATCTTGAAGATGAGCATTAAGACCAAATTCCTAAGTTCTTTTGCCAAATTTCCTCTTTCTTCCAGAATACATGATCTCTCATAGGAAACGGCATATCCTGAAATTAAATGTGTTAAAAAAAATACCCTGGGGTGGGGGATAGATGTAAAAATGGGAACACACTGATGGAAAATAAAAACCTGAGAGGAGGAGGGTAGAATAAAAGGGAATAAAAATAATGTTCAATGAGATATTTGCCATCATGACAATTTGTCACCAGCATAGCGTGGATATTTATGAACTCTGTCTGGGACGGGGGGTGGGGGTAATGGTGTCAAGAAGAGGAAGTCGTGATGTATGTGAGGGGTGAGTGCTGTCAATGAGACAGGTGAATAGAAGCCAAGTGGGCACAGACTCTCATCACACTTGGCCTGGTGGGACTTCTCCCACACATCAGTTGGATCTCCAGCTTTGTCTCTCTCCCCTCTTTCTCTCTCACCTGCCAGCCCTAGAGAGCCCATGCGTTAGAATCACTATCTGTTCATGTTGAGGGCTTGTAAGCCACTTCTTGGCCAGGTTCCCTGTCACTGTGACTGGACCCAGCGACAACATCGCAAGACCTGCCTGTCAGTTCCTATGGACATCCCTCTTCCCAACCACTGGATGGACGCTGAATCATCACCCTTCTTGCTCAGAGATCTTTCACGTCACCTGGAAGTAACCCACCACCCTGCCTCTACCTCCTTCTCCACTGCGACCTCTCTGGGCTGCCTGTCTTGTTCTCAACAGATCGTCTTCTTCGTTCCCCATATGTGATTTCACTGAGCTGGTGCTCATTACAAATGGCCTGAGCACAGTGTCAATGTTGTGTGTCTCACTATTTTCCTGGTGCCAGTTTTTTTCTTTAATTTGCAACCGTCCAGCCACCACACCAACACCACCATGACAATGACCAGCAGCCTCTGGTGACTCCTCCTGGACAAGGATTTGGAGTGGGTTCCTCTCTTCCCTCCAAGCTTGGGATTCTAGGAGATGGAGTTAGGCCTGGGGGTTGGGGATGAACAGGAAGTTAGAATGAACAGGCACACGAGGTGCTAAGCTGAGATTTGCAATCTAAATTAGAAAACCAGACCATCAAGCAAAGTTTGAATAAGTGGTTCTTGGGCTCTCTGGCCAGTTAGCTCCAGAAGGACCTTTGCCAAGCCTCTTTGGGCCAGCCTCCCCTCCTTTCATTTGTGCCCAGCTCCAGCAGGCCTTACCTGAGCATTGGTTATGTCTGCAGTTGGAGTTATTCAATGTCTTGTTCTAGGTTCAGGATGTCAGAATGGACATCCATCCCCTGGCAAATAATTCCAGTATCAAATCAGTAATTTTGAAAATTGATGGGCATTAACAATAACAAAATCAGTCCTTTTCAGCCCAGTTACCTCTGTTATTCTAATGATGGCATTTGTCTGTTCCATGATTCACCCTGAGCTTGGCACAGGTTGTGCCAAGGTTGTCCATCCAGATAGTGTCTCTATCCCAATGCAGAATCAGGAAGTGCTGTTTATTCCTTTGGCTATATTAATGACCAATTTGCACTCAATTAGATTAGATCAGTGAGTGAGATCCAATTAGTTCATTCATTTTTTTTCCTTTAAAGGCTACAGCAACCTTTCTTTCCTTTTTTTTTTTTTAAATCACATTTACCTATTCTACTGAAGATAGTATTGACTATGGCCTGTTCAACTAATGAAAATTGGACACAGAATTCAAGGTGACCCGAGTGACAACAGACAGAAAAGACACCATCTCAAAGGTAGGACAAAGAAGGATGAGAAAAGGGTTTACACTGATACAGAATGCAAATCAGTATGAACCCTGTGCCCAGAAAATATCCCATCTATGTGTAATGTGCTCAATTTTATAGGGAAACATATTTTTGTAGGTGAATTCATCGTGGTTTTGAATAAAATGTCATAGAATTCCAACCAAACAGAAAATGTAATGGTGATACAGGGAATTTGCACATGAATATCTAGGAATGGCTTTGTGGGTGATTATCCTTAGTGTTTGTTGGGTGCACTCCTCATCTCACATTTCTTGGTAGGAACTCACCCCAGTGTGCATTTCCTCTAGCTGTAAATCAGTGATATCTTTCAGGAAAAAAGCACATGGTAACTGATGACATTGGTGTCCCTCACGGTCTCACCCCCTTCCTTTCATAAATATTTCATCTGCATAATCAGAACAGTGTTCTGAAACCATGTCTACATAAAGTGATAGAACCGTGCTCAAACCATTCCGTATCTTCTCACAGAGTGGTTAGGCAAATAGGATTTATATCCTTGGACTCATTCCAACTCTAGTTAATCCCTGTTGGCTGTGTGGAGCTGTGTGGAAGGCCTTTCTGAGAATCTGATGGTTCTCAGTAGAAAAGGGTTCCATAATCGACTAGTGATGTTTGCCACGGGCAAGGCAGGAGAATGTTATAACATGAGGCATTGGTATAGCCCATTCCAGCCACAAGGAGTGACTGAATGCAATGCTCTGTAGCTAAAAGTTGTCCATTTGGAGGGAAGAGTATAAAAGTGCATGCACACTCACCTATCATTGCTAATAAAGTTGCAATAAATACAGACCAAACCACATTTGATAGTTCTAGATCATCATACAGGAGAGCAGTTCTTTAAGGGAGGGGGGATACGTTTTTTAAGAAGCTGTTAAGATATTGAGCTTCCATGTGGCCCCCATGCTAGACTCTTCAATTATGTTTCCAGAATATCTCCTGAGGTGCTCTGAATCTGCTTAGGGTTCCTTCTGGCAGTGTAGTTCATGACCTCACTGTAAGAATACGTGTCCTAGGGAGATGCTGGACATTCAGCTAGTGAAGACTTTATTTCTGAAGTCCTCTCAGAGAGGTACTTCTTCTTCCCAACCTCTGGTGTCTTAATTAGCGCCAGCAGCCATGACAAAATACCAATAGTTGGTAGTCCATTTCTCAAGGTTTTAGAAACTGAAAATGCAAGGGATGCCTGGGTGGCTTGGTCGGTGAAGCATCCGACTTTTGATTTTGGCTCAGGTCATGATCTCAAGATCCTGGGATTGAGTCCCATTTGTGGTTCTGTGCTGAGTGTGGAGCCTGCTTGAGATTCTCTCTCTCTCCCTCTGCTCCTTCACCGCCATGCATGCACGCTTGCTCTCTCTACATAAATAAAGAAAACCTTAAAAACAAAAAAGAAGGAAAGAAACTGAAAGTATAAGATCAAGGTGCCATGAGGGTTGGTGTCTGATGAGAGATCACTCTTGGTTTACAGATGGCTGCCTTCTTGTGTCCTCACATAAGAGATGGTTCTGGTCTCTTCCTCTTCTATTTTTTAAAAAGATTTTATTTATTTGAGAGAGAGAGAGAGAGAGAGAGAGAGAGAGAGAGAGAGAGAGAGGGAGAGAGAGAATGCATGGGTTGGGAAGGGGCACAGGAAGAGAGAATTTCAAGCAGACTCCACATTTAGGGTAGAGCCCAAGGTGGGGTTCAGTCTCATGTCCCTGAGATCATGAGCTGAGCTGAAATCAAGAGTTTGATGCTTAACCAACTGAGCCACCAGGCACCCCTCTTCCTCTTCTTATAAGTGAATTAATGCCATTGAGGAGGTAAAAGGCTCACCCTCATAACCTCATCTAAACCTGATTACCTCCTGAAGACCCCACCTCCAAATGTCAGCATATTGGGGGTTAAGCTTCAATGTATGAATTTTGGAGGGACACAAACAGTCAGTAGAAAACATCTGGCTTGTGGTACAAGGAAGGTAGTTCTATGAGTCCCCAACCAGGGCTCCAGATGGCAGGTCAGAAAGCATAATTATTTTTGTTCATATTTTGACTAGCACCTAGCAGTGCTCATTAAATATTCATTGAAAGACTGAGAGACAGAATGAATGATAAAAAATGAACAAATGAAAGCAAAGATGAGTTGATCCCAGGCCAGGCTAGTTGTAGAGGTAATAGGAGGTCGTTCCTGCCCTCACGTGTCTGGCTAAACAGATATAGGCCAAGAAGAGTCCAGAGGACATAAATTCTTGTGTGCCCATCCAGTTCTAAAATGCCACAATTCTGGAGTTCTAATTAGGTATGACCTGTCCCGCTTCTTTCAATCCCAGCCCCCAGTCCTCACTTGCACATGTGAGGTCATTCAGAGGAGGGCAAAACCACTTCTTCCAACTTAAGACTCCAATCATGTTGATCAACTGTAAGTTCAGCTGTATGTATCAGTTAAAATGCTTCCAGCTGAAGACAGACAATCCAGTGAAAAGGAACTTAATTAAAGTAGGGATATATTGGCTCAGGCGACATAAAAGTACAGGTGTAGGCAGGCTTCAGATGAAGCTAGACTCAAGGTTCAAAAGGTGCCAATAAGACTGTGTTTCTTTCTGCCTCTCAGATCAGCCCAGCAACCTGCTGGCTCCTTTCTCTAGCTTCCCGTGGGGACCTCAGCAGTTCTGGGGTCCCCCTTCCCAGGCAAGATGGCTATCATGGTGCCATGTTTGCCTCCTCCCAGAGGAAAGTGGGATCATCTTCCTCAATCCTGCCCTCACAGATCCTGGGGTTCATCTGATTGTATAGGCTTCCGTCGCTGGCTTACTTTCTTCAAGTCTCCAGAGTAAGGAGTTATGGTGTGCCGTTAGGTATGAATTGGGGTCACATACAATCCTGTATGGACCCCATGGAATGAGAGTAGTGGAAAGTAAATCTCTGAATAAGGATTTGAGACCCTGGCTCAAAAAAGGGGGAAAGAATGTTGGGAGAATTAACACGTTGGAAGACAAGTTTCCCAAATGCTCAGAAAGCTGGAGTCACGGGTTTGGCTCCATAAAATTAAGTAAACTATGTATGAAGTGTTCCATATGGATGCCAAAGTCATTCTAGCTTGTACAGGCTTGAAGCAGACTCTAGTCAACTAGAAGCTCAGTATGAACCAAGAAATTGATTTGCGTATTGGCAACACTAACAAAATGCAGTGTACTCTGATTTTCAACTATTAGAACTCCCTCTCATTGGAATGGACAGCCTTAGGAGGTAGTTTCTAACTTGTCAAAAAGATGTCCTAAAGCAAAAGTCATATGCACTTACAGGGGTGCCACTGAGGGAACTTGGTGATCACAGACTCATTCATTCGTTCAACACATATTTCCTGAAGGTCGATGGTATGAGCTCAGATCTCTTGAAGCAAAGGCTGAGACAAATGTTGACAGGCTCTTTTTTAGGGGGAGGAAGCAGGATTGTGCAGATTTAATAAGAGCCCAGCAAAGCTTTGGCCATAGGAAGTCTGGGCGTTTGGAGAAAATATGGCCCATGAGAGTTCCTGCATTGGGCTAAAATAGCTAGGCCTTTGTGCTTGCAATTTGATTAGTCACTGGATGTGGGCCACTCAGGGAAGGAAGCCTGTGTTCCTGGAGGAGAAGCCTGTGTCCCTAGAGAAGCTGACAGTTGCAGATGTGTCCTTCTGTGCCCACCAGAGCCTACTGTGTGCCAAGCACTGTTCCAGCCATGGAGAATACAGCGGTCAACAACATTCAAGAAAAAAGCAGGCATTCCAGTGGAAGGTAAGTAGAGAACTTGTCTATTGTTTTAATTAAAAAAATTTTTCTTTAAGTAATCTCTATACCTAACATGGGGCTCAAACTCACCATCCCACGATCGAGAGTCACATGCTCTTGCAACTGAGCCAGCCAGGTGCCCTGAGAACTTTTAAAAAATAGCTAAAGGAATGTGTAGCAAGCAATTAGTGATAAAAGCCATGATGATGCATCATGGGAAGGAGAAGGGAAGAAGAAATGGTGGGTAGTGGTGTGGTGGTTTTGCTGTTTTCATCAGGAGCTTCTCTAAGTGATGCTTGAGCAGGAATGTAGGGAGGTTGGAGGAAAAACTCCTGCATACATCGGGGCCTGAAGGGTTTTCAGGCAGTTAGCAAGTGGAAAGGCTTTGAAGAAGAGCAAGGACACCACTGCAGTTGGAGAGAGTGAGTAAGGAGACAAGAGGAGGACAGGAGCTGTGAAGAATAGCAGGGGTCATGAGACCATACTTGGGGACCATGTCAAAGACTCATAGTGGGAAGATACAATGGAGGTGGCTTATTAGAAACACTCCCTCCACTTAGCTCCCCATTTTATAGAGGAGAAAACCGACTTCCTTGGAAGGAGTATGATTCACTCCAAGTTGCACAGCTAGTTAGAAATCCAAGAGAAAGTCAGAATGGAGATGAAAAATACATAATATACCCACTAGGATGCTTTGGGCTGCATGTCAGAGAAACTCCAGATTCAAAGAGCTTTCAATAAAAGGGAATTTAATTATTTCCCACTATTGGAAGCCCAGAGTTGTGAGAGCCCCGGGCACAGATCCAAGATAATAATGTTCCTTTCATCCATCATCCTCAGTGTATAAATCAGGATGTGCTAGGATGTGCTGCGGTAACAGACCCAATTCCGGTGGCTTTAAGGAGTTGAAGTATGTTTCTACTTCATGTCCATGGCTGGGCACCATTTTTATTAAAAGGAGGACGTCCCTATTGTCATCACTTACAGATTGACAAAGCGACACCCACATAGAACATTGCTGATCACCATGTCAGAAGAAAATGGGAACTCTAGAGTGTCTTGAAGTGGTGATTAAACACTCTGGTTCAGAAATAACACAAATCATTTCTGCCCACGATTTGTTGACCCTCCTACTCACGAATGGGCCAGGAATTGCCATTTTACTATATGCCTAGAAGGCAGAGAGAGGCAGTGAGTGGCACTAATAAAGATCAAAGTCAATACCAGCTTTGACTAAGGACTGGTTCCCCCACACCCCACCTCGACATCCCCCTGCGAGGTCAGAACATTCACAGAAACAACACTCAAGAAAGCAGAGGGATGACCACTATTTTTCAGAGCAAGGATAATTTCCCCTGACTCTCCCAACACTTTGTATTGGCCAGAAATGGATCATGTGTCCATTCTTAACCAATCAATGGCCCCAGGGGAATGGGATTCCCATCACCCATAGTGCAATGGGGATTTATCTTCGTGAGCAAGAGAGATTGGGTCACTTTATCTTGAGCCTATGAACTGGCTTTCTGAAGTTGCTATCTGTGTTGAAAAAGATAACTCTTCTCTAAGCACTTTTGATAAGTTCAGTCTACAAAGGAAGGACACTTTCATCCTGTCAATAATTCAGGTTTTGAAACCAGAAGGAGACAGGAGAAAAACAGATGTTGGTAGGCAAATCGATATTGGTTGGTGACATCAACCTGGTCAACTACAAAGGGCAAACCAGGAGGGCTAGAGGTGTCAACAAGAAATAGAATGTGGGGCGCCTGGCTGGCTCAGTTAGATGGGCATGCGATTCTTGATCCCCCCGTGGTGAGTTCAAGCCCCATGTTGGGTGCACAGATTACTAAAATATAAACAAATAAAACCTAATATATATGTATATATAATGCACTGCAGTAAGTGTTGAATGAAAAACCTTGAAGATCCTGCCCAACTCTGAGATACTATTATTTCTGTGGGTTTGCTGACCCTACCCTCTGTGAGCACAGGGGTTCAGAACACATTTGTGTGGGGGGATGATTTGATGGTCCAAAGCAATCTCCCTAACTCAGTACCACTGATAAGTCTGGTTAGAATCCCACATGAGGAAGATATGCTTCTACCCCTTGCTAGGAAGCTCCCAGATGCAAAATTGGTAATTGTGGAATAAGAAAGGGGTGGTCAAAGCTCAGGGAGGAGAAAAGGCAGGAAATGACTTAGAAATTGCAGAGTAGGGTGCTTGGGTGGCTCAGTCAGTTAAGCGTCTGACTCTTGATTTCAGCTTGGGTCATGATCTGAGGCTCAAGCCCTAAGCTGGGGCTCTGTGCTCAGCTGGGAGCCTGCTTGAGATTCTCTCCCTCTCCCGTTGCTCCTCCCCCTCTTCACATGCCTGCGTGCTCTCTCTCTCAAATAAATAAATAAACAAACAAACAAACAAATAAATAAATAAAATCTTTAAAAAGAATTGCACATAGTATAAAGGTCAAGAATATGTTTTTATGATTTCCAGATGTAAACGCCTATGTTAGAATTCTCAAACAGATACTTTTCTTATCTGTGCTCCTGAACTTGAAGCCCTGGTGCTGAACAGCTCTGCTCCAGGCTCTTAAAGGCATTTCAGCACATCCCTTGCTAATGCTGTCCTGCACCAGCTCTTTTGACCATGCTGATCATTTTCTGCTATGGGCACCCACCACCAATACTCTACTTTGGCTCTTTGTTAACTTTTACCTGGATCCTCAGAGCAGCTTCCAACTCGCTTTTCTCCCATGCAGTGTTCCTTACTCCAGTCGACTTAGAGAGCCAGCCAATGTATAAATCTGACAGTGGCTTCCCCTTGAGTAGAACCCACCAATAGCTCTCCGTCAACCGCAGAATCAATTCCAGTTCTTTGGCAGGAGATGCAGTGCCCTTCTGCCAGCTTTATTTGGAAGACTCCCTCGGAGTTTCTGCTTAACTGCTACACCTCTTGCTCACACCCCCTCACCACTTCCCATCTTTCCGGTTTTGCTAATGATGTTCCCTCTGCTGCCAGTGTCCTTCCCCTCTGTTTGCTGTATTAATTCTTCATGATTCATTCAAGACTCTGCTCATTAACTCATGGAGAAAGCTGCCTTTGACCCTGACCTTGCCCCTCCAGGGCTAGACTAGGAGCCTGACATCTGTGCTCTTAGAACTGCATGTGCCTATCTTTATATGGGGCGTGACCCCGGACATGGTAAACACTTGGTGAGCTGTCTCTGGAGTGCTCTGCAAGCTTCTTTCCTTGAGGAAGGGGACTGGCTTACTCATCTTTTATCCCAGCACTTACCAATGCCTGGTGGAGAGTAGATGCTACATAGGTGTTATTGAACAGAAGCATTAAGAGGAGAGTGGTGGGGGAGATGCAGTTGAGAGAAGGCAAGGAAGTGCAGAGGAAGGAGGGAAGGTATCCCAGGATTTGCCTCTGGTGGTGTCTTGGAATCTGGGCTCCAGCTCCAATTTATCCATCATGAAGTTCCAAGCAGAGGCTCTCTGCCTCTCCGGCATGGGGGATCCTCGTTTTGGATCAGGCACCAGTGAGACTTAATGGACAACTTTCCCACAATCTCTACTGCTCACACTCTGACAAGTGCCCCCACCTTCAACCTGGACACTCTGGCATTTGAACAAAAGTTCAGGACAGGCAGGAAGATTTTTGGCAGTGGCCCCTGCTTTTTGTTCACATTTCCCCCATCTCCTCCGTGGACACATGCCAAAGATGGTAATTAGGACTCCCTCTTGGGGTGGCCTCAAGGCTTAGAGTTAGAACCAGGACTCCATTCCAGGATCTGGTGAGCAAGCGCGCAGGAACACCTTCCTCTCTGCACCCCCCACCCCTTCACCTACAGCAGAGGAATTTCAAAGCAGAGTCTTAGAGGCTCCAGGCTCAGGGCAGCTTTTCTAACTGCCCAGTGCTTTGGGAAAAGCCCTGGGAAGACGCAATAAAAGGTACCACCCGGCGCTGGTGTTGTCTGGCGCCCGAGTCCGTGGTGTTGACGGGGTGGGGAACAGAGAGCCCGGGGGAAGACTGGGCATGCCCAGCTCACTGGCAGCCCTATTACCTCAGACAAGCCACTTGACCCCTGGTCTCAGTTTAGGAACCTGTAGCAATGGGTTTGGCGTCCTCTCTCCGCGGCGAGTGTGGCCACTAGGGAGAGGCAAAGGCTTGCAGATCCAGCGAGTCCCCGCTCTGGCAGCGCACCGCCCGGGGCTCGGGGAAGGTGTCGGGACCCTCTCCGAGGAGGGCCGGACCGGGCGAAGGCAGCAGAGGTCTGGCCCAGCCCCGGGCCGGCTCCAGAGGGGGCACTCTCGCCCTGCTCCCGGCCCCCTCTCCGCCGCGGGATTCGCCGTTTCGAAGAAGCAGAGTCCTGGGCTCTGGTGACGCGGAGCTTCAAGTGCCGCCACGAGAGGGGGTGCAACCAAGAGGAGCCCCCCTCCCCCGGATACCCGGGCGTATAAACGTGGGCGGCGGTGAGCGGCTGCCCTCCCCTCCCCTCGCCTCGCCGTCTCCCCTCCCCGCGCGGCGCTCCCGCGTGTGCGGGTGTGTGAGTGCGTGTGTCTCCCTCGCTCCCTCCCGCACGCGCTCCGGCACTAGTGCAGGCGGCCGGCCGGCGGCTCCCGGCTCGCTCGCTCCGGCCGCTGCGCTCCCCCAGCGCTGCCACCGCCGCCACCACCGCCGCCGCCGCCTCTGCAGTCGCAGCCGGGCATGGTGAGTGAGTGAGGGCCGGCCGCCGCGCGATCCCCCGCCGCAGCCCGCTCCGTCCCGGGGAGTCAGCCCGCGGCGGGAGCGCGCTGCGGGGCGGCCGGCCCGTGCGCCCTCGGTGGCCCGCGCGCAGGGACGCCGGGCCCCGTCTCTCCGCGGGCTCCGCGCCCCTCCGGCCCGGAGCTCCGCTCCTCGAGGGCTGTGCGCTCCCTCCCCGCCCGCCGCCTGCCCCTCGCCCCGCCCCGTGACCGGCTCCCCGTCTTGTCCCGCAGGACCCGCCCGGACGGGACCACGCCGCCGCCGCCGCCGCTACCGGGAGCCGCGCTCCGGGTCCCGCCTGAGCCGCGCCGCCGCCGGCGGGGGATGGGGCTGCCCGGGAGGCGCGCCGAGCCCGCAGGGGGAGCGCGGAGCCGGCGCGCAGCCTGAGCGCCCGAGCAGCCCGAGCCGGTCCGGTCCGTGCGCACCGCGCGCCGCTGCTGCCACCGCCGCCGCCGCCGCCCGCGCCTCGATGGCGCCATCGCCCCGGCTCCTCTGACCGCCCGCGCCGCCAGCCCGGCCCGCGCCGCCGCCCTCGGAGCCCGGCGGCCGGGGAGCGGCCTGCCGCGGAAGCCTGCCCGCGCCCTCCCGCCCGGCCCCGCCATGGCGCTGCGGCGCCTCATCCTGCTGCTGCTGCTGCTGCTCTCACTGGAGTCCCTGCACCTGCTGCCCGGCGCCCGCGCCGCCCGCGGCCGCGCCGCCAACCGGACTCTGAGCGCCGGCGCCGCTGCCGTCGGGGGCCGGCGGCCGGGGGGCGCCCTGGCCCGGGGCGGCCGCGAGCTGAACGGCACCGCCGCCCGGACGCCCGGCGGCCCGGAGGCAGGGAGCCGGCGGGGCCAGCCCGCGGCGGCAGTGGCGGCGGCCAGCGCGGCCGTCACCTACGAGACGTGCTGGGGCTACTACGACGTGAGCGGCCAGTACGACAAGGAGTTCGAGTGCAACAACAGTGAGAGCGGCTACCTGTACTGCTGCGGCACCTGCTACTACCGTTTCTGCTGCAAGAAGCGCCACGAGAAGCTAGACCAGCGCCAGTGCACCAACTACCAGAGCCCGGTGTGGGTGCAGACGCCCAGCACCAAGGTGGTGTCGCCGGGGCCCGAGAACAAGTACGACCCGGAGAAGGACAAGACCAACTTCACCGTCTACATCACCTGCGGGGTCATCGCCTTCGTCATCGTGGCCGGCGTCTTCGCCAAGGTCTCCTATGACAAGGCCCACCGCCCTCCGCGGGAGATGAACATCCACAGGTGAGAGAGCGTGCGTGCGAGCGGCCGCCCCCGTGCGGGTCCCCGGTCCCCGGGTTCCCCAATCTCCGTTCCCCAGCCTCCTGCCCAGCCTCGCCCCTCTTAACGTGCGTTCCTGGTCCTCTTCACACTTGGCCCCACCACATCGCTCTGACTCTCTGATCTCTGAGGCCAGTTTCTCCTTTGCTTCCTTGACATTCAGATAAATCACAGCTTTCTTATTTCCACTCTTTTTTAAGAGTCCAGAATGGGTGCTTTGGTGGTCAGGGGATTCCGGGGCAAAGTACGGATCAGTGGAGTCCACCAAGTTTGAGCCTAGGAATTTTAGGAATTCTATAACCCTGGGTGGGGGGTGGGGATGGGGTCTAGGGTTCAGTTTTCAGGGCAAGTGGGCACTTTGGGGTAGGCTCCTCTTGCCTTTGGCTGAGTCTAACCAGCACATCCTCTTTGGTCTAGGGTATTGAACAATGTTGGAACCTCACAGGAGGGGAGACCAAGGGATTTGGTATAAGCTGGATGTTCCCGGTGTGGGACCAGGGGTGGTATGGAAGGGATGCCTCTCGGGTAAGAAGAGGTAAAGATTTCTCCATTTCATGTTGACCAAGGGCAGATGGTGTCTCTTCACTGCCCTCTGCCCAAGTAGGATGCTTATTTGCCTGCCGAGACTGGAGGACTTGGTCTTTTAAACCCTGTTGGCAGAATGTTCTGAGTTAACATTCTTGCTGTGTTAAGCCCAGTGGGCAGCTTTTACCGCTTACACTTGGGGGGGGCGGTGATAGGGGCAGCCTCCTACCAAAACTTATGCCAAGAGCTCAAAATATCACAGTGCACGGCCCCACCCTGACCACCTCCCGCCCCATTGCCCTGGCTCCCAGGAGTCCTTAGGGAAGTCAGAGCCCAGAGAACAGGAAACCAGCCTCTCTTCCTAAGTCCTGGACCCATGCACCCAGGGGAGGCAGTTAGCACAGCTCTCAGACCCTCGTGATGATGAATGCCTGGACTTGGTTCAGTTGAGTATTTCAGAGAACAGATCCTGCCCCAGGATATACCTCCATTTTTGGCTGGTGGTGTGAGCCCTGCCTTGGTAACCAGGACCCCCCCTCCCCCAGACCAGTCCTGCTTCTGCGTGTGCCAAGCAGACCCCCCTCCAGAACCACAGAGCTTAAGCTCATTTCTATTCTTTCAGCCTGAAAACCTTCCCTTGCTGCTGTGGACAGTAATCAGCCATACCTTGATGAAGAGAGAGAAAAGCAGATAAAAATTTCTGGGCATGATTTTTTTTTCTTCCTTTGAAGATGCTGAGAAAAGATGATACTCCCTGGCAGGTTTTATTGAGTCAAATGCACGATGTGTGGGTATTTCAGTAGTGACATACATACTTGGGTATTAGAACTGGGTGCTTCCAAAAGCAGACCCGTGTGTAATCCTCACTCATCACCTTAAGGTGCCACCGTCCCCTATTCCTCCCCCCTCCATCTTATCTTTTAGATAGTGAGTCTGTGCCTGGCTGGTCCTGGGCACAGATGGAAGAATTGTGAGAAATGGGGTGTGAACAGTCCATGTCTCCTTTGGGTCTGGTCTGGTGAAGGGTTCTCACTCGTGTCTCACCTTGGAAAGCAGAGAAGACATAGCCTGTGGGCAGGCACCTTCTAGAAGCAGATAGATTTGGTCCTTATCATTCCTCTACCTACTTCCAGGCTCCAGAGCCTTGTTTCTCTTCCCTTTCTCCTGGTCTCCTGGCCTCTCATCCCACCTTCCCCTGCTCTGGCCCGTGGCCACCTGCTGGTTGATCCCTACCAACCTTTCTTTTGGTCTCTTTCTTCTCTGAGCCACCCCCTACCCTGCCCTTGCACTACCCCCACTGAATGTATTCATCAGCCCCGGGAGGATACTGGTGATGGTCTACTGGTGATGGTCTTCGTTTGTGATAGGGAAGTCAGGACATGTCCCTGTTCCTTCAGGGTGTTTCCTTCCCCCCCCCCCATGATGATGAGGCCTCCCTTCAACTCTGGACTAGGGTGACTCGTCTGTACACAGGTGTATGGCTCAGGGACTAATGATGGCGTTGGAGCAGTTTGTCTCTGGGGTCAGGGAAGGAAGGTAACCGTGGAAGGGAGCTGAGTTCAGTCCGAGACTGTGATGTCAACTGGGATCTTTCTCCCTCAATTCACCTCCTGATTTTATTCAGTTCACAGCTTCTCTGCCAGCAGCTGTAGTTTTGCCTGCTGGGTGCTTTGGAAACCAACATACTGGGGCCTGTTTGGTGGGGGACAATGCCTGTCTCTGTTTTCGGGGGAAGGGGACAGAGCATGAGCTATCCTTCGGGGACACTCCATGAGTGACCTTGGGAAGGGGGAGTATGTGGGGGGGAACTCAGCATCAAGTTTTGGGTGACTCAGGTACTGCGGTATCCCACCTTGACCTCTCCCCTCCCCGGACGTGCACATGGCAGGGCACTGCTCCCCGATTCTTGGGTGTGTTCCCCCAACTTATTAGAGGTCACCGCTTGCCATTCTTGGTGTGGGGGGGGTGTTCCGTGTTCCATGCAGAGGGTCTCTTGCTGCAACCAGAGTAGGGAAAAGGGAAGAGAGAACTAACTAGGCCCACCTAATGAGTTTTCCCTGCAGGGGGAGGAGGGGAGGAGAAAGGACACACTCTCTCCAGGGAGGTCAGCAGAGGGAGTGGGCTGTGTGTGTGGTTCCGTATGCCTTGACATAGTTTATCAGAGATTTCTTTTCTGGAAAGGTGAAGGATTTATTCCAGCCTGCGATCCTCTCTCCAAAGATGAGAGCCAGGCAGGCAGGGGGCTGGGTCTAAGGGAGGAGAACGGCCTCATCGGAAGGGATGTTTGTGGGAGGGTTAGAAGGGATGAGGAGGAGGCTGCTGCCCCGAGATCAGCCACCTGCCTCCTCCTGGTGTCCCCAGGCTGGCCAGCCCTCCACTTGCCCTCGCCCGTGGCACACATTCCTTAGAGCCCGGCGTCCTTTCAGTGCTCCGGCCCCCGCAGGGAAGAACAGATTTAGCCTTTTCCAGAAGTGATTAGGCCTTGCCGTCCTGTTTCTGTGCGAGAAGTCGAGAAGTCGGTGTCTGTAGGGAAACTCTCAGCTCTCTGGTGATGCTGACTGCAGCTCAGCAGGACCCCGGGGAGGAGGGAGATGTGGACAGCCGGAGGGACCAGAGGTTGGGCTGTGCTCTGGATCTGGGGAGCCACTGGACTTGGGGTGTCCCCCTTACCCAGCCAGGGCCCCGTTTCCCACCCGGGTTGCTGCCTCACCTTCCCCTGTTCACCTTCCCCGGGCCACAGGTGAACCCCAAGTTTAATGCTTCCTGACCCCGAGTGGTTTCTGCCTTGCTTCCCGGGGCTGATTATTCGGCAAGGCGTTCTGATGTTCTCCCCAGGGCAGGGGCTTCGGCCTAGGCAACACACTCCCCCAACCCCCAGGAGCTGTCTCACATTCAGACCTGTCCCCTCCACCTCACCTGGAGTTGATTGATTAGTGGAGATGAGACTCTCCAAGCGAGAAAGTCTGGCTATTTACTTATTTATTTATTAGTGGCTACCTAGCAGCTGGGCCGGGAAGCAGGAAGCTATAAGGGTCTTATGGATGTATTTGGTGGAGCCAGGGATGACTTGGGTCCGATGGAGGATTTGGGGTAGAGGGGGTCAGATGCTCGGGGTTGCAGGCAGGAGGACCTGAGCAGATGCGGCCAGGAGAAAGGAAAATTGTCCAGAAGTGTCCCCACAGCCATCAGGAGGGTCCTTTGTCTTTGGGCTCCTCCGTTGGTTTCTAGAGGAATCAAGAGAACACTGTGTTCAACCCTTTCTCCCTCTAGAAATCCATGACAAACCCAAACAAATTCTGTCCGTCTTCCCCAGTCTCCTGACCACATCTTTGCAATAGCAGGATCTCTTCGCTGACTGATTTCACAAACTCTCTTCCTGAATTTGCAGGCAGTGAATTGTCCCAGCCTTCCCTAAACACTCCCATTTCTTGGAGCACTGTGAGCTCACTATAATGAATTGGTCTAAACAGAGAGTCAACTTGTTTTTTCCTTCAAATAGAGCAGTTGGAAGGACAGGGGGAAAAAATCTTGCCTTGAACTGAAGGTCTGAGACTTGTTTTCTGTTGCCTTGGATGGGAAAAAGGCATGCGGGGAAAGTGGGGAAATCATAGAAGCATTTACAGAGGCTATGGAAGAGGGGTTAGGGATGGACAGCAGGAAGACAGGAGGAGGCAAAAATGGCAAAAGGAGGGAGGTGAGAAGCAGATGTGGTGCCCAGGTCCTGGGCTACACCCAAATACCTTCGATTTCATGGAGAAGTCTCGCTCATCTGCTCAGGGGCGAGATATGGCTCAAACTGTATAACCTAGGCTTCTAAGGTGGGGTGTTACTTTGGACACAGAAGGCCAGCGGAGTTCATTCTTGATTCATCCGCACCGACTGCTTTTCCAGAATCTAGTGTGTTGACAGCTGCCTGGTTTGTTGCTTTGCTGTCTTCTTGTCCTCTCCCACCCCGCCCCAGCCCGGATGGCACGCACATGTGTCTCCCATCCCCACCTGTAGCTGACCCCAGGCTCTGAATGCCTTCCTTGGGAGAAATCTGCTGCTAAGATACCAAGAGTTTGCCTACAGGACTAGACCCCCAATACCCAGGTGGAAGGAAAGTCCAATTCACTGTTTTCAATCTCTTTTAATGAGAGATCAGATTGATTTGGCAGTTGATTCCGATCTAGGGGTTCCGACAGCAGAAGAAGTGAGCTGATGGAAAGAGGTTAATTCACTAGCCCTGTGCAGACATGCCCATGGAGAACCCAGAGTAGAAGGGATCTACACCAGGGAAAGCTTCGTTCTTCCCCCCCTGCACTGCTCGGTTTCTCCAGGGCCTGGCCGGATCGATTGCCCTTAGATCTTAACTTCCTGGCTGCCTTTCCATAGTGAGCACCAATCGCCACCACAGGCTGGAAGGGGCCGCCAGCCACTGGCCATGGAATGTCACCCCTCACCTGCCTCTTTGTCACCGTGCCCCCTGCAACGTGCTGCATAACCTGCTTCTCAGATTAGGGTGAACTTGGGTGCATCTTGTCTTACCATCTCGACTTTATCCCTGGACGACGTCTATCCTGTGGAACCCCAAAATTGCCTTCCGAGCTCGCCAGTGACATGTCTCAGATTGGCGATGGGGAAGGGACTGTATTAGAGCCTGGGCTAAATTTGTTTTTTTAAATACCCTTCACAGCCCTTTGGGATAGATTGCTCCCCCTGTCTGTTCTTCCTCTTCCTTTATCTTGAGATGTAAAACTAGATCATCCTGAAAAGGCAGAGTAGTACAGCTGACCCTTAAACAGCATGGATGTGAACTGTGCGGGTTCACTTATACAGAGATTTTTTTTTTTTTTTTTTTAGTTTTATTCTGCATTTTTTAAAAATGTAGGCTCCGCACCTGATGTGGGGCTTGAACTCACAACCCCAAGATCAAGCACCACATGCTCTCCCTATTGAGCCAGGCACCCTCAGATTTTTTTTTTCAATCAATACAGCACAGAACTGTAAATGGGTTTTCTCTTATAATTTTCTTAACATTTCCTTCTCTCCAGGTTGGTTTAATGTAAGAATACAGTATGACAACCCATAAGGTACAAAATATGGCTTGGTCACCATGTTATTGGGAAGGCTCCTGGTCAACAGTAGGCTCTTAGTAGTAGTCAAGTTTTTAGGGAGTCAAATTATCCTTGGATTTTCAATGGCAGGGCCCCTAACCCCTGCCTTGCTCAAGGGCCAACCATAGGTTTTATTATTTCGTCATCATTATAGAATTGTAGAATTTTTTTTCCCTTTTTTGATTTTTATTTATTTTTTAAGATTTTATTTATTTGACAGAGAGAAACACAGCCAGAGAGGAAACACAAGCAGGGGGAGTGAGAAAGGGAGAAGCAGGCTTCCCGCCGAGCAGGGAGCCCGATGTGGGACTCGATCCTGGGTCTCCGGGATCATGACCTGAGCCAAAGGCAGTCACTCAACCAACTGAGCCACCAGGCGCCCCGAATTGTAGAATTTTTATTGTAGGCCAGTCATCTAGCCTAACTTCCTGACTTTATAGGTGAGGAGATGCCCAGGGAGCCGAGATCACAATGCCAGGGGTCCCCAGCTAGTGGGTGGGAGCTAGACCCAGAAGCTGTGGGGCGTAGCTGGCTCCTGGGCCTGCCCACTTTCCTGGCGAGGTTCCGCTCAGCACTGTCTTGTGCAGTGAGCATCCATGATGGCTTCGTTTTATGCACCTATGTTTCGGTTGCCACCAGGTAACTTTCAGATGTTTAGAGGTGTGAGTGATGGCCTTCTCCCCTTTCTCACTTCCGTACATTGCTTTGGTCCTTCCTCATTCGATTTGACCATCCCCTAAAGTGATTTCTGTCCGTCTTCCCCAGTCCCCTTGTAGTTTTCTCCAGGTCCCTTTGCAGAGGGTGATAACCTGATCTAAGCACCATCCTTTAATAAGATCCTAGGAATGCAGAGCACTGAAGAAGGGGAATGCAATGAAATCCAGAAAATTGTAAACCATGGTAAAGGGCCACAGAGCAAAACTGTGGGCTGACCTCTATTCAGAATGTGGGCTCTGAATGCTTTCTCTACCAGAGATGGGATGTGGGGGGAACACTGAGACCTACCAGGTTCAACGAGTTTCAGTTTTGCCAGAAACCACCAGAGACCTCCAGGTGCCCTGTGGCTCAGGGGTAGGGAGTGGGGTATGGGGGAGGGAAGCGGTGGGGAGGATTTACCCTTTGTCCTTCAGGTTGGGTCCCCGCACATATGACAGCTCCGTGAGCCACAGAGGCACTTACACTGGTGCCAGCCCTTGTCCCTTCTCAGGAGTGGGCCATGACCCTGCAGGGACAGAGTAGGTACAAGGTGAGGGTTCCAAAGAAGCTTCTAGAAGGATGGCTAATGAAGCTGGAGATCCAGGTCCAGCTATTCTGTGAAATTCATCTCAATGGCATGCAGTTTGGGGCCCATGTCCTGCAATGTGCCTGATCCTAACTTGGAAAGAACCCGGATGGAGGTATCCTAATGTGTTCTCCTTCCAAGCAATCACGTTGGAAGGTCCCAGGCTGCCTCTTTTCCAGAAAATGTTGCCACGGTTCTTCTCCTGGAATTGTTCTCAGAGCCCGTGGCATGTCCTCTTGACTCTCTGTAACGGCACAGATTTTTATCCTCTTAGGGTATATGTGATTCTTGTAAGCAGTGATGAGTCACGGGACTGAGGCCCATGAATGGAGTCAGTGATCGGCCAGTTCTTGGCAGACATAAAGGGCTAATGAGACCTGCCCTCCTGGGAGCCGCGTGGCCGCTGTCCCCAGAGGCCGGGCCCAGAAGAGGCCTTCTAGTAAGGAAGGCCGGCCTTGCAAAACCAAGCTCGGCTGGCCACTGGGACCGCTCTGCAGAGCCCATGCTGCACGCAGAAGGACATCACCAGCCTTCTGAAAATCAGCTTCATGTCCCATCAGCATGTCCGGGCAGACAGTGGAGGTGCTGGGGAAGGAAAGGAGTTGAATATTCAGGGAAGAGTTCAAATAATGGACCAGAAAGGGAGAACCCCCCCCCAAATGTCCCACATTTCTTCACGAGATAAATAGACAGCTCAATTTAGATTCCTCATTTCATTCTGAGGGTAGAGGGACCCAATTTCTTGAGGATGTGTGCGGCTGGGCTTGGGCCCTCCCGTCTGTCCGTGTGGATGCCATCACTTCCGCGATCTGGCCTTCACGCGTGGTCCCCGCTGGGGCCAGACAGCCATCGAAGAGGTAGAAGTGTTTGCACGGGCAGGGGCTGGGGTCGCCAGCAAGCCTGGCACATGGATTACCAATGTGTGTTTATTGCACTTCCCCAGTTCCCCCCTCCCAGAGTGCGTGTGTGGGGTGGGGCACAGCCTCCGGCCCCCTTCGACCCCCTAACAGGCACTCTTGGACCCTGGAGGGGAGTCAGCCCTGCTCTGTGGCTGGGGAGCCTCCTTCCTCCGCTCAAAGGTCAGGATGGGGGGAGGTCTGTTTCCTGGAAGCTTACACAGCACTGTCCTCTGTGCACCTGCAGAAAGCTGGCCTTGAGGAGGGCCAGAGACCTCAGTGAAACGAGGGCTCAAGGTCACGTGGATGAATTAGGGAGAATGGTAAGGAGAGGCTCGGCAGAGCTCTTAGTCTCCGGAGCTTCCCCCGTGCCCGGAACCCTGCTATGCACTGGATACAGTCTCACTGCATCCTTTCTTCATCCTCCAGGAGATAGGTGCCCATTGAATAGATGAGGAAATCAACTCAGAGAGGCTGAGTAACTTGACCAAGGTCACACAGCTAGAACAGTGCCAGGCTCCATCTCCTAGGGGGGCCGCTGGTTCTCACCTTCCCAGATGTAAATGGGTCAGTGATGCTCAGATTCCTTGAGAAAGCAAAGAGCCCTCTGCCCATGTCCTGGCATGGGAAATGGGGCCACCACTGCCCTACAGATCAGGATGCCGCAAAACCCGGCTGGTGGCCCAGCTTACATTGCCTACAGGGCACGAGGCCACCAGGGCGGTGCAAAACCCTGTTTTCAAGAATGGATCATCGATCATATTGGCTGAGGATGGTGAAGGGAATACAAAAAAAAAAAAAAAAAAGGTGAAAAAACAAAAGTGGAGCAAAACGCCCCGATTGCAGTGGAGGAACACCAACAACGAAACCAACAAACCTTTACCTTATTGGCAGAATCCCCGGGGAAATTCTGCACAAATCCCAGCTCCAGAGAGTAATAGAGGCGCTGGGGAAAGAAAGTGATTTGGGGGCAAGAAGATGGACCTCAGGCCATTCCCGGTTTTAATTACTGAGACCTACAGCTCACAAGCAGCCCCATTTATCACCGCCCCACTCCCTGCCCCATTTATAACATGTAGCACAGGGCACACAAAGCATAGTTTCGGCCGATTCCCTGCTGTTTGCTGCTCCAGTCCTGTGCTTTTCCTGTTTAATTCTCCCAGCCAGGTCTCCTAATTTCTCATTCTTATCAGGCCTTTCTTTGTTTTCTGTGACGTCGAGTCCTCTGCCCTGAAGGGCATGCTTGAAGGAAGGCATCCTGGGGAACTCTCAGTGCCCCGGCCTTTAATCCCAAATTCTGTTGTCCTGGTCACTGGTGGTGGTCACGGTCATGGTGGTGGTCAGTGGTGGGGCTTGTACTTGCTGGCTTGCGGTGCCTGGGGCTGGGTCCCCTATAGAGGGGGGCACTCACCCGATTGAGGGGGGGTGTGTAGCAACAATTTTCCTAGCTCTCTCCAGGAGGAGGGAGGGTTCCTGAACACCGTTACCAGTCCCCACCCCCACTCAGATCCATACAGGTCAGAGGAGCAGAAGAACACCTGTTCCTCCTTGCCTAGACCCACTGTCCACACCTCGAGACCACGGAGGCCAAGTTCAACCAGACCCTGGGTGGCTACACCCTTGGCCCGGTTCCCTAAGCCTTTGGGAGAAAGGAGTCGCTGCTTTCTGCAGGCTTCCCAAACACTCATTATTCCTTGCTTTTTTGGCATTTGGTCTTGTGTACTGTTCCCATTAGCTCCGGCATTAAAGTCTCATTACTTAGGACATCTGTCCTCTGGACATACTCACAGCTCCCTTAGCCAAATGTCCTCTTCTGGGAAGGATGCTCTCTGCTGTGTCCCCTCTTGGCTCTTCCTTCAGTCTTGCTGCTCAGTGAGGAGGGATTTGAACCCAAGAGGGCTCGTGGAGGAGTGGCTATTCATTTTAAGTGGCACCTGAGAGTGGGTTCCAGAGCCCACCCATCCCCTCCCTTTGGAGGTCTTAGAAATGCAAACCCTCCATGTCATCCCTAGTGGTCATCCTGAGGGATAGGGCAGGAATGGGCATTGGTCCCCACCTCCCAGGCACCAAGGCTGCCCTGGGCCCTGTGGAAGAATCGGGATTCTTCCTGACTGGATTAGCAGCCAACCCTCTGACTTTTTTGACCGTGTCCCGAGAAGTTTGCTCAGACTTTCCCAGGAGATGACCCCCCCATGCCTCCCAGAGTCTTGGTGTGGGTGGGGGTGGCTCTTGATGGGATGGGAAATCACACAGCTTTTCTGTTCAGATAATCAACAGGCAGCGTCTTGCCCCCCTCTGTACGAGCTTCTCCTTCCCCAGCCTCAAGCATTCACGAAGAGAATCAAGCCTTTTAGTAAAAGATCTGTCAGCTTCTCTCTCCTTCTTTCAAGTTCCAGCATTAAAATATTTCTTCTCTTTCCTTTTGCTGTCTTTGTCCACTGTTGCTTGTGTCTCCCATCTGTCCTGCTTTTTTGGATCCCTCTTCACTTCTGTTGGGCTGCATCCCTTTGTTGTCTCTCCCTCTGGCTCTCCTTCTTGAAGTCCTGCTGTAACTTCATTAAAGGGCATCGATTCAGACTCGGCAAATTCCGCAGGTATCCACATTGGACCTGGGTGAGGTGGTTTTTCTTTCTTCTGCCCGATAAAAATCTGTGATGAACAGATTAATGGCTCAGGCAAGACTGCGAAGATTGCACGGGGCACAGAGACCAGCGGAAGGACAGATTTCTCCAGCAGGCTCTTCATAGACGGTTGGCATGCTAATTACCAATCATTCTTATCTATTCAATGAAGTAGCTCTCCAAAGATCAATTTTTTGTGTGTTTTTTTGTTTTTTCCCCCTAGCCTAGTTTGTAATCGTGCAACAGCCTGGGGAGTAGTAAAAATGCATTTTCTTTAGAGTGTTTTAGAATTTCCACGCCCGTCTCATTGATTGGGATTAGCCTGCCCCCGCTTCTGGTAAATCGGTGATGTTTGACTATAGGCTGCTTCAAATTCCCTTTTTAATTCCCTCCAGGGGCTCCTGCTAATTGCCCCTCTTGTTTCTTTTCTTTCGTATTGCCCTGAGTTTTTAGAATCTGGAAACTCTCTCTCTTTTGGTGTTGCGAACTCTGCTATGGGTTCTGCCACAACCGAAAAGGTCCACCTCGTTCCCTCCTGCCATGGGATGAGCTGCTGGACACCAGGGGTTAGTTAGGAATGCTGGGTTTCTTGGGAGCTGAGAGAAGAGGCTTGGGTCACTTTCTGTCGCTATGCCCTTGGCCCCGACTTTGGTCTGTTAGCCTGGTGGTGGGATGGGGTTGTGGAGGTGTGTTCTTCTCTAGCCCCATTTTAATCTCAGCATCCCTGGGAGGTTGAGGCAAGCAGAATGTACTTCTGTAGGATCCAAATGCAACAGCCCCGGGAGAAAATGCATTTTCCTTGCACATTCACCTCAGGTAACAATGCGATCTGCAAACGCCCTCCTTGATTGCTTGTTTTTAGCATCTTAAACTCATAGCATCTCTTGGGTGAAAGGAAATTAGGGGATCTTTTAGTCCTCCCGAACATGTGCATCGAGACCTGGGCTCCCTCTATTCCTGGAGTGGCCCATTAGGTTCTTAAGACGTAATTCTCATTAATTTGTACGGGGAGCCAGCATTGACTTCTTGGCATAAGGCATACCCAGTGAGGCACCTCATAGAAAATGTATCCTTTCTTCTGGAAGACAAGAAACCTCCCTTCTCTATTAAGATGGCAAGTGCATGACCCCTTCAGTCTCACTTTTTCTGGAATAAACACCCCTAATTAGGAGTCTGTTCCTCATTGGACATGCATTCAAGTGTTGGTGCCCTTGAGAAGGCGGTTCACATAGAAATGGGCTTATAGGGGTGCCTGGGTGGCTTAGTCATTGAGTGTCAGCCTTCAGCTCAGGTCATGATCCTGGAGTCCCAGGATTGAGCCCCACATAGGGCTTCCTGCTCGGCTGGAAGCCTGCTTCTCCCTCTCTCAATCCACCTGTTTGTGTTTCCTCTCTGGCTGTGTTTCTCTCTGTCAAATAAATAAAATCTTAAAAAAAAAAAAAAAAAGAAATGGTCTTATAAATCTCTAACAGAATCCCCAAGTGACATTTTCAAGAGCAACATCCTGGTCTCATTCAGGGGCCTTGTAAACGTCTGAAGAGTCCTTTTGGGAGATTGGCACCTGTTCACATCCCTGAACATGATGTCAGGATGACACGTGTATCTGGTTCACATCTGTAGTTTATGCCTAGGGTAGTGCCTGGCACAAGGTGAGTGCTCAGTTAATGGGGTCGAATGAACGATGGCCTAAGTAATTAAAATGGGGAGGATGTTGGGTGGTCTGTTTGTGTACCCCACTCTTCTGCTGGTTCCGCTGATGCAAAGATACTTGAGTTTGGAAATGCTAGTCATGTTTATCCTTTTTTTATATAAGGAAGGAAGGAAGGAAGGAAGGAAGGAAGAAAGGGAGGGAGGAAGGAAAAGAAAAGAAAAGAAAAGAAAAGAAAAGAAAAGAAAAAAGAAAAGAAAAGGGAAACAGGAAGAATGAAGGAAAAAAAAAACAACCAAGCAGAATCCTTTGCAACCAATTCGATACTTTGGCTTTTTTATGCCCCTCTGGAGTCTTGATTTGTTTTGCTCATGATGTGAGTTTCCTGGCTTTCCGGTGGTGCTTTATCTTGGAGCTTCCTCGCAGTCTGACAGAAACACAGTTCCTGACAGCCTCGTGGAGACGAACAGAGGTCTGACTCTTCCTTGCACTTGGTGGTTAGTGGCCAGGTTCAGGGAAGATGGCTGTGTGACCAGATGCATGCCTGTCCTGAGGCCTGAGCAGAGAAGATGGGACGTGGGTGGTCCCTTCCAGGATGACCCGTGGCCGTAGTGTGCCAGGTGGCTCCCTCTTCCCAGCCCGAGTTTCACCCATCTGGCACCATGGAGTCAGTTCTCTGGGATGCCCTTCTTCCACCCATACTTCTGCTGTGCTTCTGTGGGCTGTGCCTGGATTTATTTATTAATCAAATATTTACATAGTGCTTCCTGGTTGCCAGGTTCTGTCCTAAGTGCTCTACGAATATCAACTCATTTAATCTCCGTAATAACTTGTAAGAGGTAGACATTCTTTTTGGCTTTACTATTTCAGCTTTATTTTTTTCAATGAAGAAACAGAAGCACAGGGCACTTATGTAGCTAGTTGGTGATCGTCAGGGTACTAAGCGGTCAGCATCCCTGCCCAGGGACGGGGGCTCCAAGATCCCCACAATAGGCCACCCCGCCTTCCCTTTGCCTCGGCCCTGCATTTGGGTCTGTGCACATATGGCGCTTAGAATGACACCAAGAAAAGCAAAGAAAAATACCCGTGGCAGGTACATTTATGAGCTACTCTGTCACCTGACTGCCCACTGCCCTGCTGACAAATCTTGGGAGCATTTTTGCTTTTTCCCAGTTCGAAGTGGTAGCCGTCTTCGACCCGTTGAGCTCTTGGATTCATTCTCAGACGATCCAGATATTTCTGGAAATTCTAGACGTGGCATTGACGCTACCCAGTTTCCCACGAAGACGTAGCCGTCTTTGACCCGTTGAGCTCTTGGATTCATTCTCAGACGATCCAGGTATTTCTGGAAATTCTAGACGTGGCATTGACGCTACCCAGTTTCCCACTCCTGGGTAAATTTACACATGATTCATGAAGCCAGGAAGCAGTGTGCAGAGGAGGTGCTCTAAGGGGCCGACGAGGGGCAGGGGGTGACCAGAGGAGACACGTCTGTGCTCCACCTGGCTCTTGGCTGGCCGCCTCATATCAGCCTCCCTCCACCCCCACCCTGGCCCCTGACAGGTGCCCGTTGGGAATGCAGCAATGCATCCAGCTTACCTGGAAAGCCAAGCAGGTGAGCCGAGCCTTCCCTCCCTGGGTCCCACAGTGTTCACTGGCCATGATGAATTCCCTGTGCCCGTGGACAACTCAGACCCCCGGAACAGCTCAGTGCAGATGCACAAACATTGTTACCGCAACAAAGAAGATCTCACACCCCTTTGGAGCCTCTCTGTACGAGGAGAATGGTCTTGGGCACACAAAGCTAGCAGCTGTGTTTTCAAGTGGACTATGAGGGGACCAGGAATAAGAACTGAATGAAGCCATTCTCCTCAGTCCGTGTTTATTAAAAATATATTCACGTCGATTGTCCGGAGCACATGTTTTGGAGAATTAAAGGCATGTGGACTGCCCAGAAAACAGGTAGGAGGATGAGGTTACAGAGGACACTAGCTCTCCCCAGCATCCCGCAAAAGCTCTGCTCTCCGGGACTCAGGTAACGAGAATATTCGATTTAACTGGAATAGAATGTCGCATTATAATTCTAGGAGAAATACAGAAGTAGCCATCAGAGATTTACTTAGGGAGGAAAGAAAAAAATGTCATGGTTCGTCCTGCAGTTTTTACACAAGTAGCTGCGTTTTCTTAGTACAGTCTGCATTTTGTTTAGTGTTCTCCAAAGAGAACTAAAGATTAGGCTGGTGGCCCTCTCATGGAAGAAACTTGCATTCTTAAAAAAAAAAAATTAATTATATTCAGTATATTCTACTTAATTAGACAGGAATGCTTTTTAGAAAATTCTTCAAGATCAAGAGTGTTCTCATTAGTCCTCAGGAGTAAGAACATTAACCAGAATAGCTTATTCATGGAATAGTTGCTCTGTTTGGCCTTTGATCATACCTATCCAACAGCAGAAATGTCTTCCTGCTCCTCCCGGAAAACAAAAGGGCACAGTGAAGGGTCAAAACGAGCCAGTTCACCTTGCCCTTGGCAGAGAAAAGCTTACTGGACACTAAGTGAACTTAGTTTCTCCCGTCTAGGGCATTTATGTGGCTCAGAACTCCCAAGACAGAAACTCCACAAAGCCCAGGGGCTGAGTGCTGGGTAGGAAGGCAAGGGTTTGGTAGAGGGGACAGTGGCTTTTCACTGGGGCCTTGTGCAGAGCAAGAGTCCAAGGAAGTATGTTGGTGTTCTGCTCAGGACGTGGTGGGAGAAAACGGTTGCCCTCTAAAAACAACGTAAAAACGTTCCAAGCTGCTGATGTCCATGACTCACGAAGTTCTCTAGAAATGGGTAGCCAAGTGGAAACTGGCTTGTTTGGGCCAATTGTTCCACTAACAATTGAGCACTCCCTAAAACCTTGTGTTCAGAGACCCTTGGAGGGATGCATTAGGTGGAAAAACAAATATGACTGAGTGGATGGACGGACGGGTGGATGGACGGATGTATGAATGGGTGAATGGATAATCCGGTGGTTTAAGGCGGCCTCTGTCTCTTAACCCACCCATGAGTGGAATCTGGATTTATCACCTCCTTGTTGTGCACCCTTGGGCCACAGAGCTAGCCTTGCGACATCCTAGTATTCTTGGCGGTTACTTGTGGCTACTGATAGTGTCTACCAAATCCTGTCGTTCTGAGGATTACAGGATACGGTGCTTGGGAGAGTTTAGCATTGGCGTCTGGTACATAATCATCGCTCAGTCAGTGACAGTAGTCCATTTCCTAAGTCTTTGAGTTCCTGCTGAATTTCCCAAGCAGGCAAGGCTATGAAGCAAAGGCTATGAAGGTTTTATTTCCCTCTTGTCAAGGGGAATCACCTGCCCTTTTTAGAAGGATTCCATGTCTCTTGAATGCAGTAGCATCCCGTCAAAATGTTGACCAGACCTGGTCCCTGGTGTCCAGATAAGTCAACACTTCGGGATGTTCAAATACATATCCATTTCCTTGGGATCGCTGACACTATTAACCAAGGTTTTTAAGCAGGTGAATCAGGGGTCTTGATGGGACTCGCTCGTTTACTGATTGTTTCTCCGATCAGTAATTGGTTGATCAGCTAAACTGGAAGACCCAGTTGGAGAGACCAGATGGACTCACTGGTACAAGTGGACCCGGCACAGGGCAGGGAGGTGGACACAAGTGGCGGTCCCAGTGAGCAAAAGGATGCCCAGAGTCAGGTCCTGTGCCCCGGATTTAAATTTCTCTTGAATGACGTTCCAGTCCTAGAATCATTCGGAGCCTCAGTTCCAGGTTAAAAATCGGGGTGGTACGTGCCTTCTTGTGTAGAACCCGGTGAGCGGGGCACAGACATGAGGGGGTGTCTCAGTGCTGCAGATGGCGAAGACACAGACCAAGGCTCCCAAGGACCCCTGAAGTTTCCTGGCCTGAATGCTTGTGGACGACTATTTTTCCTGCTCCGATTTGCTGCCCAGTTAATTTACTCTCCCCTTCTCGCCACGTATCCACAAAAGCCAAAGCATCTGTGTGCCAAAGGGAGCGATGAACCAAGGCCATGATCCAGGTAGTTCAGGCAAAAAGCATACTTCTGTTAGACCTGTCCTGATATAGCAGCAAACCCAGTTCTGGGGAAGGGGAGGTTGGAAGGAGCAGGACGATTAGCAAGATTCTTTAAGCTTTTTTTTTTTTTTTTAATTTCATTATTATTTACATTTTTTAATTAAGTAAACTCTATGCCCAATGTGGGGCTTGAACTCACAACCCTGAGATCAAGAGTCACACGTTCCACTGGCTGAGCCAGCCAGGCACCCCCAAGATTCTTCAGGTTCTTAAATGAGATGCCTGTGGGAGGCCAGGGGGTGGGTGGGGGTTGCCCTTGCCTGGGAAGACTCCTCTGTCCTCGCTTGGCTGGCCGGGCCCTGTTCCTTCTGCCTCTCCCCAGTCTGAGCCCCTCCCCTTCCCAACTCTCCCTCCTCTTTCCTCACTTCCTGAGTAATTTCTGAGTCTTTTCTCTGAATTTCTCTTTGTTCCTCACTTTCCCTTTTGCTCCCTCCACCTACTTGTCCCTGCCCGGTTCTGTGCCCTCATCTGTATTCCTTTCTGTTGGGTCCAGTCTCTGCCTTCCCCTCCACCTCCCCCCTGCCTTTCTGTGGCTCTGAGTCCTTGCCTTACTGTCTGCTCTCCCTCCTCCTCTCTCTCCCCTCCTCAATCTGCCTGTCC
>PITA01000340.1:144764-172552 GCA_004023965.1 Spilogale gracilis | reverse complement strand
GCACCCTGGGGAGAAGGGGATGGAAGATGCAGAGGAGCAAGGGGACAGGAGCAAGGAAGGGCGGTCACAGGCTGGGGGGCCAAGAGAAGGGGCTGTGAAGGGAGCTGCCTGAGGGCACGGCTCCTAAGGACACCACCTGGGAATTAGGGCCACCTCTCCTTGCCAGAAGGTGGGGGTACCAGGAGCATGTCCCTGGCTACTGTGTTCTTCATTAGGACCACATGGGGCAAGCCCACCTCTTCGGAAACACCTCTTCTAGCACGTCTCTCCCACTGGCCGAGCTGCCCAGCTCAGCGCAGCCAAGCGGGCATCTGGAAAGGGTACGGTGCGAGTCACTGTCTTCAGGAGGAGACGACCTAGCTGTATCTCAGTTAAAACTGTTTCCGGCTGCAAGCCAGACCCAGGCACAGTGCTGTGCCCCGAGCCTGATGGTCTCCAGCAAAGTGTCTTCCCTCCACCCCTGAGTCCTCAGAGCCTGTGTCCTGCAGGGCTTCTCAGGAATTGGGCCTTAAGAGCCTCCCTGTCCTTTGAGAAGGGAGCTCTGTTCAAAAATCTCATCTCTGCTGCATCCTCTTTGGCTGATGAGCCCTGGCGGAGATGTCCTCGGGAACTGGGATAGGAGCTGAAAGCCCTACAAATGTGGGGACTGGACCGATCTGTTTATGTGGCATGGCTGGGAGTGCTCAGCGCAGGCCCTGACAGGCCCACTCCCCGGGGAAGTTCCCTGCAGTATCTCGGGCCCAGCCCTGTGTCTGATCCAGGTACGGGCTGCTCAGTGGATACCTGGGGAGATGGATTGCACTGAGTTTTAATCAGAGATTGGCTTCCCCTTGTGCCTCACGGTGGTAGCTCAGGGTTTCTTAACCTCGCCTCTGCTGGCATTTGGGGCCAGATCATTGTGTATTGTAGGATGTTTAACAGCTCTTCCCTCCAAAAACGTCTCTGGACATTGCCAAATTCCATCCCTTACCCCCAGAGGGAGGGGGGGCAGGATCACCAGGGAGAAACACGGATGGAAACTCAATCTTGGCCTCCTCAAAGCAGTAGATTAACCACAAGACCCTATCCTCCTTCACAGGCCCCAGAGGGGTAGGAGTCTTCATAAAACTTGAGAGGCAAGAAACAGAAAGAAAATTAATATATATATATATTTTGGTAATAGCTTATTGAAATGTAACGCACCTGCCTTAAGATTCATCCTTACATTTTAGAGTGTATAATTCTGTGCTTTCTGTACCTTCCCCAAGTTGTCTAGCTGTCCTTTGAGAACATGTTCATCTCCCCTAGAAGAAACCCCGTACCTATTAGCAATCACTGTGTACTCCACTCTCCCCCAGTCCCCAGTCACCACAAAGTTACTTTCAGCCTCTGTGGATCTGCCTAGCCTGGACATAAATAGAATCCCAGATCACGTGGTCTTCGTTGACTGCCTTCTTTCACTTAGCGTGATGTGTTCAAGGCATCTCTCAGTACATCATTGCTTTTTCAGGCTGAATAAGGGGTGTCTGGATGGCTCAGTCAGTTAAGCATCTGCCTTTGGCTCAGGTCATGATCCTGGAGTCCCGGGAACAAGCCCCGCTTTGGGCTCCCTGCTCAGTGGAAAGTCTGCTTCTCCTTCTCCCCCTGACCCTGATTTGCCTTTCCTCTGCTTCTCTTAAATAAATAAAATCTAAAAAAAAAAATATTGTACATTTTGTTTATCCATTCATCAGTCAGCAGAAATCTAGGCTGTTCCCACCTTCCGGCGATTATTGGTAACGCTGCTGGGAACCTTCATAGACAGATGTTACGTAGACATGCGTTTTCATTTCTTTTGGGTCTCTACCTAAGAGTGGAATTTCTGGTCTGTAGGGTGACTTTATGTTTAACCATTTGAGGGACTGCCCAACTCTTTACCAAAAAGCCTGCACCATCTTACCTTCTCCAGCAGCAGTGAATGAAGGCTTCCATTTCTCCACAGCCTTGCCAACATTTGGTATTATCCACCTTTGTGGTGAGAGCTCTTCAAGTAGGTGTGAATGGATGTCTCCTCGAGGTTTTGATTTGCATTTCCCCGATGACTAATGCATAGAGCTGCTTTTTATATGCACCTTCTTTGGAGAAATGTCTTTTCTATCCTTTGTCCATTTTTAAGTTGGGTTGTGTGTTGTTTTTTATTATTGAATTGTAAGAGTTCTTTACATATTCTGGACATAAGTGTCTGCTCAGACACACGATTTACAAATATTTTCTCCCATTTTCTTGATGGTCATGTTGCCTTTTCTGGATGGTATCCTTGGATGCAGGCACGTTTTTAAGAGTTCAGGATTTCTACTTTTTCCTTTGCTTGCTCGTGATTTTGGTGTCATGTATACGGATCCACTGTCAAACCCAAGGTCACAAAGATGTACTTCTACACTTTCTTCGAAGAGCTTGTCATTTTAACTCTAATTTTTAGCTCTGCGATCCAGTTTTAGTTAATTTTTCCATCGGGTGTGAATGAAGGGTCCAACTTCATTCTTTTGCATGTGGCTTTCCACTTATCCCAGTACTCTTTGTAAAGGAAACTGCTCTTTCCCCATTGAGTGATCTTGGCACCCTAGTTGAAAATCAATTGACGATAGACGTATGAGTTTATTTCTGGGCTCTCAGTTCTAGTCAATTGGCCTATATTTCTGGTATAACTCTCAAGCTCCCTGTTTCTTTACCATGGGAGCATGGTAGGAAAGTGTCTTTGATAACCAGAGAAACGAAGCAACTCAAGATAACTTGTGTGGAAGTGTGGTGACAGAAATACGGAAAATATTTATAACATTTTGGAATTAGAAGGGATCTCATTGGAAGGGTCATGGTAGTTTAAACCCTTTGTTTTGCCGATGGGGGAGAAAAGGTCAAATTTCCATCTTTGAGGTTAGCAGAGCTGCCCAAAGTCGGACAGCTCATTTGGGATTAGGATCCAAATCTCTCGAACTTTCGGGGCCAATGCATGGTTCTCATTCCCGCACTCTGAATCTCGGGTCCCTGACCCAGACCCGGGTCTGCCTGAACCTCCTTCCGCAATCTAGTGAACTCCTGTGTTCTCCCTCACTGCTTGGCCCACCCCAGTGAAGGGAGGCTGCTGACATGTGTCTGTTCCTCCCTCTTCAGCTGGAGAGAAGAGAACGCCAGCCAGGGGAAAGCGTTTGGAACATCTGAAATTGCTATATAAATGCCAGTAAATGATAAGATTGCCAGGTTGATGCTCTTCTCCTCGGAAGGTTCAGCATGTCAGAGGCAACAATAATGGAAGGCAACAATTCACTCTCAGACATGCTTTTAGACTGCGAGGGGGCGGGGTGCCGGGCGCTGGAGTCTTGGTGTAAATGAAGCGGGGGGGGGGGGTAGGCTGGGCTGGTGCGGGGAGGCCTGGTGGCGTGCTGCCTTGCCCACATTTCAGGAATGCCCTGAGTAGATGGAACAGCCCTTGCCTAGCTTGTACGAAACAGGGGACCTGACCCTAAGATGGCCTTTCTTCTCTGTGTGATGGGGGTCTCTTGTGGCTCGTCCACAGTCGTCTTCACAGCCTCAGACTATCCCTGCCTGTGTCTGTTTTTTCCATGAATGATGGTCACAGCTACAGGTCACATGGCACCCCCACCGAGTGAGTCGTGGCTAAAACAAGGTGGTGGAGCAATTTCACCAAAATCGTGAGCCCTTCTGTGATGGGAACTGTGTCCTGTTTACCTCTGGCTCTGTGGCGGCAGGTGCGCGCTGGGCCCTCCGTAAAGATGCGTTTGGTGGCTGAAGGGGAATGTTGAAGGAACACCACTTGCTCCAAGTCAGGGTAGCTGACTCTCTTGCAGGGGGCTGGGCGGTTCCAGCTGCCGCAGCCTCTCTGTGCATCCCTGTTTCTTCCTCTCCATGTTTGTGTATTTTCCTCTTTGTGTTGGTAATCGTCGCCTCCTCGAAGCTCCAGTTGTGGTCACCATCCACACCATCTGCGTGGTTGGGTATTTACCTTGTTATCTGTACGTTCCGTCTTTGCAGTTACGTAACACCTTTTGTTCACTTTTTTCAAAAGATGTTTTATTTATTTGAGAGAGAGAGAGAGAGAGAGAGAGAACGAGAAAGAGAGAGCACAAGTGGTGAAGGAGAGGCAGAAGCAGACTCCCCCCTGAGCAAGGAGCCCGATGCAGATCTCAATCCCAGGACCCTGGGATCATGACCTGAGCCCAAGGCAGCCACTTCACTGATGGAGCCCCCCATATGCCCCATAGATCACACCTGTCTTTGATGGCGAGACTTGTGTGTTAGGTCCCCAGTATACAGTATATTCTACCTGGTGGGTGTTTCTCAAGGGGACCATTGTGCCCGTGTTATTTGGAACCTGCTGCTGGAGATGAGGCCGCCGCCAGCCCTTCCCTGCGGGGGTGTTGTGCCGGTTAGCTATGTGCATATCTACCTGGCATGGCGGGGGTTTGGGTAACCAGTGTTTTGAAAGGGCTCATGTGATATAAGTTGAAGACAGAAACCATAATTGCTGCCCTTTAATGCCTATACCCCCAGATATGATATCCTCTACCCTGCACCCCCCTGTCCCCCAGCCCAGGACCAGCCCTCGACACAGCTGTGGCTCCTGAGGACAAAGTATCATGTGTGTGTCTCTTCCCGTAGTTTCTGTCCACCAAAGTTCCCACGGAAGTTAGCCAGCTCCTTCTGTGGTCATGTCCACGTGTTCCATGAATCTCACCGTGTGATCTTTTCCTTGTTTAGGGCTCTGGCTGACATCTTAAGACAACAGGGACCAATCCCCATAGCACACTGTGAAAGAGAAACTATCTCGGCTATCAATACCTCTCCCAAAGAGAACACACCGGTCAGATCGTCCTCCAAAAACCACTACACCCCTGTGCGTACGGCCAAGCAGACTCCAGGTAAGTGAGCGCCCATCGCCTTGCGTCTTTGCTGGGAGGAGGGCAGTGTTCTGGTAGAGGTGTTGGTGATGTTTTGCTCCAGGGAAGGGAGGGACTTGGGGGAGGGCTGTGGGAAGACAAGGCGCGTGGATGAGCCTGGGGACCATCTCCTGGGCAGGGCCCGACATCAGAGAGACCGTGCCATTGAGCATCCTGGCTGGGGGGAACACATTATACAGGGTTATACACATTATACACATTATACTCAATCTGTGATTGAGTCAGTGACTGGCATACTATCTTACCTGAGAAGAGGCTTGTGGCAGACGTGGTGGAAGTGTGGTCATCCACGTGCCCACGGGATGGGGTGGTTTCAGTTGTCTGGGACACCAGATATGTAATGAGAAATTGCCACAGTTGGTCCCAACTGTTGGAATCTCAGAAGGTACTTCCTAAGAGTAGGGATTGTGTCTGTAATATAGCGTGACCTTGTGCTGTGCTCTCTAAATTCTCCCGGATATATGATGAGTTGCCCTGTTGTAGCAGTCATCACAATAGCAGCGAAACAGGATGTATTTTTCTAGCAGTATGGATCAGTAAATGAACCGCAGTGAAATTTAGTGACTTGGGCAAGATCACTAGGACTAAGATGTTAATGGTCATAAAAGCATCAGCGATATAGTAATATAACTCCCATTTATTTGGGTCTTACTCTGTGCCAAGTGATATGCTGAGCATTTTACATATATTTCCTCACTTATTCTTTGCAGCCATCTTCAAAGTACTTCTGTTGTCCCCGTTTCATAAGAGGAACAGAAAGGTTCAGCAGTTTTTCCCCAAGGACACATAGGGAGAAAGCCAGCCAGGCTCCAGACGCAGACATAGAGGTTTCAGCAGTCAGGACTTGAAAATCCTAAGATCCTAACCCAGATGGGGATATGAATCCCAAGGGTCTGAGGGGATAGCTTCCTTCCAAGTGCAATGGGGGTGTCATTTTCCACTGTGAGCATAACCAGACAGCCTAGTACTGACCCCTGTCCCTGGTGCAACTTTCACTTTGGTACTTGGATCTGAAAGCTTGACATCCATCCCCCTAACACCTTTCGGAGGACGGGTTCTAGGGTCTGAACTCTGCCTGCAGGAAGGATGCCCAGTTGCTTGGTGCCAGGAGGTATGTCCCAAATTCAAAAGTGTAGTGAACATGCCGCCGATATCAGATTTCTTTTCCATTCATTCTTGAACTTGCTTCAGTTTATTAAATCAGAGACCACATACTGGCCTTTCAGGTAATCTCCTGAAACCTTCTGCAGATCTGATAGAAGGGAAAGACATTCATCTTCAAAAATATCCTCCTGTTTATAAATACGTGTATTCATCCAACATTCTTAATACAATATAAGGGATTCAGGGACCCTTCCAAAGTTAGAAATCCCTGATTGAAAAGTAAAGATGAGAGATCTACGTCTGCAATAAGTCTGAAATGCACTTTTAGCCTTGCTCTCATAGATGCTTACGATGTAAGGAAGCTTGACAAAAACATCCAGACCGGTAGTCCTCTAGCTGCCCATCAGGATCACCAAGGAGCTCTTAAAAATGCTGATGCCTAGGTCCTACACACTAAACAGAATTTCCAGGGATGCTCCTGATATCACTGCTTGTGAAAATCTTCCCAAGGTGATTCTCATACTCAAACATGCTGAAGAACCGTTGGTCCAGGTGGATCCTCATTTTATGAGTAAAGACACTGAAAGGCCATGCCGGTGGTCCTCAAGCTTGGCGGCACATTGGAATCACCCCGGGGAGCTTTAAAAATGAGGGCTACCTGGGTCCCACTCCAAGAGAGTACGATTTAATGGATGCAGGAGTGTGGCCCAAACACGAGGCACGGCATGAAGGTGGGTGTTGAAATCTTCCCTGCTGATTCTGTTGTGGAGCAAAGTTTGAGAATCGCCGGACAGTGGAAAGTGGCATAAAGGTACCATTCTCACTAACCCTTATTTTCGTTGATTGCTGTTTAATCCAACCTTGGTGTTACAGCTAGGGTTGGGAGGGTAGCCTTCTTTCCCTGAAGACTCACGGTTTGAAGTCGGGGTTCTCCGGGACCTCATCTGCAATCTTGGAACTTCAGGTCACCCTGGGAGTTTGCCCCAATTCCACTCTGCTGTTTTCCCCTGTCTCATTCACCAGCCTGCTTGTTCCCAGCACTGAAGCCAGGCCGATTAAGTGGATAGTCCCAATTGGCTCTTAAATGCATTTCTGGGCAGAAAGATTTGTCATTTCTTCTGGTCTCGGTCTATATCCTCGCCCGGTAATCTGAGAAGGAAAGCTTATAGTTCCATGATTCACTTCTGTGCTCATTCAGAGAAATCCCACCCTGTATTTCCCCACCTGGAACTCTTCCCTTTGCCGTTCAAGACGGGTATGGTTTCCCTGGTCCAGAGAGCGCTCTTAGCAGTGGTGACAAATTTAAAAGCAATCTCATAACCCTCAAACGTCTACAGGCTCTTATGGGTTCAGTGGCTTTTCCATGCACCTGCTGATCTCCTTTACCCCAAGATGTTGCAGTTGGGGTGGAAGTTTAAAGATTTCATTTATTTATTTGAGAGAGAGAGAGATAGAGAGAGAGAGAGAGAGAGAGAGAAAGAGAAAGAGAGAGCATGAGAGGGGAGAAGGTCAGAAGGAGAAGCAGGCTTCCCGCCGAGGAAGGAGCCCGATGCAGGACTTGATCCCGGGGCTCCAGGATCATGACCTGAGCTGAAGGCAGTCGCTTAACCAACTGAGCCACCCAGGCACCCTGGGATGGAAGTTGAAACAGAATTTTTCCAAAGTGTCCAAAGGGGAGATCGACTGTGATTTTTGTCACCCCTTGAGTCAACAAGCCACTGGCTGGAGGGGTATGGTGGTAGAAATACCAGAAGAGGTCATAGTATGAGTTGTTCTGCTACTCAGAGTGAGGTCCATGGACCATCAGCATCAACACTCCCTGGGGTTCGTGAAGGATGCTGTGTCTCAGGCTCCAACTCACCACCTGCATTTTAAAAAATATTTTATTTATTTATTTGAGAGAGAATGAGAGCAAATGCACAAAGGGAGAGGGAGAGGGAGAAGCAGGCTCCCCGCTGAGCAGGGAGCCTGATGTAGGGCTCGATCCCAGAACCCTGAGATTGTGCCCGGAGCGAAAGACAGATGCTTCACTGATGGAGCCACCCAGGTACCCTGAGAACCTGCATTTTAGTGAAATCAGTTGGCCAGGGAAGTTAGAGAAGTGCTGGAAAAGCCTGGGCTCTGCAGTCCATCCCCTGTCTGTTTTCTGGCCCTGGGACCTACTTTGTATGTGACCTTGGCAGGCACTTGGTCTGTCCTTGTCTGCCCTTGAGGCTAAAAGTACCTACTGCCCCAGGTTGTTTTACAGATATAATAAGTCAAACCAACCAGAAGACTTAAGACCGGTCCTGACCCGTAGGACACACTCCCCCGAGCTGCAGCCGGGCTGCAGAAAGGTATCCGCGGCTGATGGCACATTAGCGGGGAAAAAAAAAAAGAAAGAAAGAGGGATGTTGAAATAAAGGCATTGGTGTTCTTAGACCAGGCAGGGTCTGTGGGGTTGTGTCCCAGATGAAAGCCCGTGAACCCAGCCCTTCCTGTGCTTGGCCCCTGCCCACAGTGCATCTTCTGAGAGTGAAAGTGGTTTGTCGGGCTTTGTAGGGTCCTGTCCAGTTTTTGGATGCTCAAAGCACATGCCTGGTTAGGTTTAGGAGAGGAGGCAAGTCCCACCTTAATATAATAATACGAGAACACAAGTAGCAAAAGTACCATTTATTGCACTGGGTCCTCTGTTAAACACTTTATTTAAATGTGTTTATCTTATTTTATTTATTATAAATATTTTGTTTTTAAGTAATCTCTATACCCAGTGTGGGGCTGGAACTTAAAATGCAGAGATCAAGACTTGTGTGCTCTACCAACTGAGCCAGCTGCACACCCCTCAGATGTTATTTCCAGGAGACACTTTATACTAGAGGGCAGACCCTGTAACTTTTCTTAGGTATAGGAGCTCTTGTCCCCATGTTAGAAAATCCCTCTTTCCTTCTGGAAGAGGCTTTTGGCTAACGGGTCCAGAAGTCCCTTTCTGACTTCAGAACGAGATGCATAATGGACAGCGTGGTCCATGCACTGGCTGGGACTGCTTCCCCATGGGAGTTGGTTAGTAGTGCAGAATCTTGGGCCCTTTCCCAGAAGTACCGAGTCAGAAACAGCTCTTTAACAAGATCTTCAGACTCTGCATTGAGCACATTCGGAGGGGAAGACCCCAGACCCCTTTCGCGTGGCGAGCCTCAGCCCTGGGCACGCAGTGCAGCCGTATACGAACCATTCATGCCTGGCCCTCGCTCTCTGAAAAGATTCTGCATTAATTGATCAGGAGTGGAACCTGGACATCAGTATTTTTCAAGAGCTTCCCACGTAGTTCTCACTGTCAGCTGACTTCAAGAACTAGAGCAAGTGAAACATCTTGAGAGCCGTGGAGCATGGGTGCTCTTCAGGACCCACCAGCTCTAGCCTGGCTGGCCCAGGTTAGCAGGCTGCAGAGACACCATCCTCCCCACAGTAGGTGGGGCAGAGGGAGGGGAGGACGCAGGTGCACCGAGGGGGAGGGGCAGGTCTGCAGCTGTGTTGGGGACACTGGGCAGCAGCAGGGAGGACCAGAAATACCAGAATGGACCAAAGGGTCAGGTAGAGACAGGCAAAGGGAAATACACCCAGATCTGGAGCTGCAGGTCCCCAGAGGCTTGTGGGGGGTGGGAGGGAGGGGAGACTTGCTTGGTCTTCATGGATGGGGAGGAATGGGGACTTAGCACCTGCCTGGCCTGACTCAGCCCTTAAGGAGCCTGGCCAAGGGCCGCTGGGGGCCCGCAGGGTACCTGACCCTCATGGTAGCAGGTGACACCACGTGTTGGGGTTCTGAAGTTTTGATACCCAACTTCCCCCCTTCTCAGGAGTGGCCTCAGCTGGAGGAAATAAATATTTATGGCCCAGCCACACACCACTGTGAGTTGTATAAATGAGCCATCCGTCATCCTGCCTCTTGTCATCGCTGTGCGCTGTAATGGCAGACAAAGGGAGCCGAGGGACGTGAGTGACTGTTGAAGCTTCGTGGAGACTGGAGCGAAGCATGGGCCGCTGGCAGAGGGGCGCTTTGTCACACGTCCATGTGGCCGGGCCACTCGCTGTTCCTGCTGCCTTCCGCATCTCTTGCCGGAATCCAAACGCCATCCTTCCTCATGTCCTATCCATACCTGCCTTGAGGTCTTTCCCTCTTTTGATTTTTGGCTGCAAACTTCCCATCACCAGAGCTCAGAGCTGCAAAATCCGATACTGAGAAGGCACCTCACCTACACCTCATCCACTCCGGTCCCCTGCCTTACTTTCTTCCGAGTATGTGTGCCATCTAACTTCGGGGCCTCAGTAGTTCCTTGGTTCCCCATCTCTGCCACTGTCAGAACGGAAGCTCCACAGAACAAGGGTTTTTTGTCTTTCTCTTCACTGTAGTGTCCCTGGACCAGGAGTGTTAGCCTGGAAGATCATGGGAGCTCCGTGACTCGTTGTGCGAGGAGGGGGTGAATGAATGATGACTCGGTCCCTTCCTAGGATGGACGGAGGAGCAGTTGCGGGTACGCAGCTTCATGCCATGGAGCTCCCATAAAGGCCGTGTGTCCCTTCTGTGGTCCTCTGTGTGGTATCACTGGGCAGTTGGTTACTTGGGCTGTCTGGCCCTCTGGTCTCTGGCATTAGGCTGAGCTGGAGGTCCTGGTTCCCCATGCCCAAGCTTTTCACTGTCCCCCCGCCCCCACCTCCTTGCTCTCTCTTCCTGTCTGTGGCTGACCCAGCTCTTCACGGCTCAGTGTGGCCAGAGGCTCTTTGTGGGTGTAAGGGTCCTGCATGTTGCAAAGCTCTGTGGGTTCTTAGGGTCAGCTTTTCTTGCTTTGCTGTTTGTTGCTTCCCTTGGGTGCAGGTGGAGAGTGACTCCTTATGTTGACTTGAGCATATCCACCCCTCTTTCTGAGCCAAAGGCTTTCATCTGGACTGAGCATGCGGATGGCCAAGTCTAGTAAGCTCAAATGCCAAGGAAGAGTCCCCTTTCTCACTGGGGGGACCTGCATATTACCCAGTTTTTTATGTTGTTTTGATGGTTCCGATGTTTTCCTTTCTGGCTTTCCTCCCATGTGTAGGAGACATCGCAGCCAAGTGATTTCTAGGCAGCAAGACCTCTGCATAGTCTGTCTCAGAGCCGTTCCACATTCCCATTCTTGTTTTCAACTCTGTTTTCCAGGACGCTGGATCCTTTTTGTGGAATTCCGCCACCCAAGTCATCTGTGCCTTTAGCCAAGGATTAAAGGCGATTGGGGTGGTGGTTGAAGGCACAGACTACAGAGCCAGACTGGGGTGAATCTAGACTGCCTCGGTTTCTCCATCTGTGAAACAGGGCTGGTAACAGCATCTCCTTCCTAGGATGGCTGCAGGATTAAAGCGATTTGAATGGAAAGCAGTTGGAGCAGGATCTGACCTAGGGAAACACTGTTTTCAGTCCACAGGGGCTCATGTGTTGGTCACTAGGCCACCTGGGACTGTTGAGTGCTTAGAATTGAAATTGAAATTGAAATATGCTTCAGAGCCTCACAGATTTCAAATTTTTTTTTTGCAAAGAGCATGTGTTATCTCCATAATTTTTTATGTTGATTGCATGATTATTTGTTGAAATGGTAGTATTTTGCATCTATTGGGTTAAGTAGAATCTATTATAAAATTAATTCCACTTCTTTTTTTTAAAGATTTTATTTATTTATTTGACAGAGAGAGAGATCACAAATAGACAGAGAGGCAGGCAGAGAAAGAGACTGAAAGCAGTTCCCTGCTGAGCAGAGAGCCTGATGTGGGGCTCAGTCCTAGGACCCTGGGATCATGACCTGAGCCGAAGGCAGAGGCTTAACAGTCTGAGCCACCCAGGTGCCCCTCTTCTTATTCTTTTTTTAATGTGACTACCAGAAAATGGAAAATCACAGATGCTCAGACACGATCAGACAAGTGATGTGTTCAAAGAACGCTGGGAAGAGGGAATCACTTTTTTAAAAAAGATTTTATTTATTGATTTGTTTATTTAGAGAGCACACGAGCAGGGGGAAGGGCAGAGGGAGAGAGAGAATCCTATGCAGATTTCCTGCTGAGTGTGGCGTGTGACGAGGGGCTCGATCTCACAACACTGAGATCATGACCTGAGCCAAAACCAAGAGTCAGGTGCTCAACCAGGTGAGCCTCCCAGGTGCCCCAGAGGGAATCAGTTTTGATAGTATGGTCCTAAGAGGTGGCATTTGAGCTGGTAGCTAACTGGTGAGCAGGAGCCAGCCACAGAGTGATCTGGAGGAAGAACATGCGAGGCAGCAGGCTTAGCAAGTGCAAAGGCCCTGAGGCAGAGCAGACCTGGTGTTTCCAAGGCACAGGTGTTGAGTGTGGCAGGGGTAGACAGGGGCCAGCCATGCAGGGTGTTGGAGGCCATGTAAGGAGTGTGGATTTTGTGCAAGCGTGCTCTAATTTCTGTTTTAATACAATGAATATGATGATTCTGGTTGCCTGGTCATGGGGAATGGGCTCTGCCGACAAGCAGGGAAACAACGAGCTTGTTTCTAATAGTGAGATGAGTTGATAGAACTTTCTCTGGCTTTCTCCTCTACGAGAGGAGGTATAAAGGAGCAGAGTGAGGCAGTAGGTGATGGCCCATGGGTTTCTGAATCAGATAGATGAAACTCCAGATCTCACCCCAGCTTGGACGAGCCCACAGACCTTGGTCCAGGGCTCTCCAGGAGGGGTTGGCCAACTTTTTCCACAAAGGGCCAGGTTGTAAACATCTTGGGCTCTGCAGCCTCTGTGGCCTCGGTTCAGGTCCACCTATGTGGTGTGGAAGTGGCCGTGGTAACATGGAAATGAAGGGCTCGGCCGAGTGCCCATGAACCATTATTTACAATAACAGGCAGTGGGCAGGATTTGGCCTGGGGGCTGTCGTTTGTCAGCTCGCTCTCAACCTCGCTCTGAAAGCCATGCCCAGCTTCCATGCGGCATGTGAACAGAGACAGACCGGGATGCCGTGGGCGAGCTGGGGGCCAGCCGGAGCCCTGAGGCCTGAGCCCTGGAAGTGCTCTGCAAATGTCAGGCCTTCCTCCTTGTCTGGCAGCTCTGGCCAGGATGTTGCTTGATGCTGATTTTATAGTCAGTGGAACAGGCCCTAATGAGCATTGATGAATTAGCCACATGGTAGCGAGACCAGGGTCTTCCGCGGGCCCCATGTTCTTGGGGGACAGGGCATTTATCCATCAGGTGGGTGTTGATGTACAAATGTGCTTATTAAATTTACGAAGTGACATCAGTAGGTGGGATGGACAGCACACCCCATCGATGATGACAGACTCAGGGTTCAAAATGTCTCCATGAATGTAGACACCCCAAGGTCATGTCGAACAAGTCCATTCTGCTGTTTGAAGTTCATCCTTCCACTTATATCACAGATCCCGTTTATCTCCGGTCTTCAGACACACTGTCCACTTGATCTACACCCCTCCCCTCCTGCTCCACAAGCTGTGTTCCTTCAGCATGTAAACGTGCTCTGCTCCCTATCTTAACACGTAAGGACAGCCCTCCCTCCACTTGCCATCCATCCACATCCTCTCTCCCTGACGGCTGAACTTTGCAAAACAGTCATCTACACCTGCTGCCTCTTCTTCCTCTCCTCCCACCCATTCCCTCCACTCCACGGCTTTGAGGGTTCAGCCAGAATGGGACTCGCTCCTCCTTCCATTGAAGCCAAAAGCTCTGGTCACTGGAGCCCATTCAGGCTCTATTCTGTGATCTGTCTGGAATATTGTGTCTTTGTCTGCTCTCCCCCAGCCTTGTCCGCCCCCTCTTACCTCCCAGGTGACAGCTGAGCTCCCGCTGACACAGGGATGCCCCGTGTGCCTGATGCCCTGGCACTGCTGAGTGTGGGGACTAGATAGAGTGTTGGCCCCAGCTCAGAGCCCAGCTCCGCCTCCTCTCAGCTGTAGGGCCTTGACTGATTTATGTAATGTTTGCATGCCTCAGTTTCCTCATCTGTAAGCTGGGACATTGCTATCTCTTTCTTGCATTGTAGTGAGGATTTGATGCATTCATGACCTGTGTGCTGCGTGGTCTTTTTCAATCCCGTCGGACCCTGGCACAGCTCACCCTGCCATCCCCGGGGCCTGGCCTTGGGCACATGCCTTCGGTCCTGGCTGGGGACTGCAAGTCCCGTGACAGATTCTTGGGGGCATGGTGGATACTGTTTGGGGATCAACAACCAGGGCAAATTGCTGGTTGCACTGGATGCAGCTGTTTTTAGATGGCATTGAAAGGACTTCAAATCCAGATCCAGAGACATGCCTGTTCTTTCCTGCACCCCTGGGTCCTTCTGGAGACACCCGTGCTCTGAGTGCGCCCAGGGAGTGACATGGAACTTTGTAAAATGCTTTCCAGGCACTGACTTACATAAATCCCATAGCAGCCTGACAGAGCAGTCACGGTGATCATGCCCACCTTGCAGACGAAGGCCCACAGGCTCCAGAATCCTGAGTGCAAGCATCCTGACCCCAGAGCCCAGGTCCTGATGTCAGACTGGCCAGAGGTAAAAACGGACAAGGGGACACAGGAGGTCCCTTGAAGCTACCTAAAACCTGTTCTATGACCAGGGTCGGGGGTCAATGCCGGCTCTTACTTTCCACTGTGCCTGGACTTGGGGTTTGTGGAAGATGCTAGAAGAGGCTGCTGCTCAGCCTAGGGGCACCTGTTTTCACGATGTGAGCCCCTCAGCTCCAAGACAGGCCAGCTGGCCAGTGCTGAGCCACTCAGTCTGGGATGCATTTAAGTATGGTGGGGGAGCCTCTGGGCGTTTTTCTCTTCAGGAGAGTCTCGTCCAGCAACTTGTAAGGTTCTTCCTTTCTGAGAATACACTTGGAGCAGTTGTCGGCATCTGTGGAGGGCTGACTGGGCTCAGAGCCTCCTCCCTCTGGCTCCCTCTGTCCTCTCTGCCCGGGAGCTCAGTTAGCAGCTGCAATGCTTTGCCTTTCTCTTGGGATTCTGTGACTCCTGGGGTCAGAGCTCAGGCCCATTCATTCTCTAGGCCAGCCTTGTCCCAGAGAGGAGTTCATTCCCACCATAAGTCTTTTTTTTTTTTTTAAGATTTTATTTATTTATTTGACAGAGAGAAACACAGCCAGAGAGGGAGCACAAGCAGGAGGGGAGAAGCAGGCTTCCCACCGAGCAGGGAGCCCGTTGCGGGGCTCAATCCCAGGTCTCCGAGATCATGACCTGAGCCGAAGGCAGTGGCCCAACCGACTGACCCACCCAGGCGCCCCTATTCCCACCATAAGTCTTAATGCCACTCAGAAAGTGAGTCCTAAGCCCCTGTATTCTGATCCTGGGTGGAGGAGGGTGGTGGGGAATGGCTTTTCCCTGCCCAGGATTGCCTAAGAAGAGGTGTGCCTGGGAGCAGAGCCTTCCAGAAGCCAGAAGAAGGGCTGTGCCCGAGGTGCCCTGCCCACTCTGAGGGCTCCATTCTGCGTGGGAACTTCAGGGGCTTGGCCAGAATGGACACCCCCATCCGCACCCTTGCTGCCTGGGAAGCAGCCAGAGTTGGGGGGTGGATGGAGCCTGCTGTCGCCATATGGCTGGGGGAGAAGGGAGAGTCACTGAGCTGGTCCGCTAATTACCTACCGCGCCCAGGAAGCAGAAGGATTTAGAATGTGTGCTGGCTGTTACCAAAATGAGGTGCAGGGGAGAGGGAGAACCAAGGTGCTGTGGACAGGGTTAGAATTCCCAATTATCTTGGTGAGTTGGCAAAACGGAGGGACCAGCGGAGCACGCATGGTTCAGCGAGGACAAGAACAAGAGGACGCTGGACAGGGGAGGCGAATTGCCACAGGCCTCAGGGGAAGGTGGCCGCATATCCTTGGCCCTCAAGTTGGGAAAGATGAGGGCTTCCAGGGTGAGGTGATCCCAACCTCCACCCGAGTGGGTGGTAGGAATCTTTTTCCATAGGGGGCCTCCACGACCATTTCCTAGTGAGTACAGGATAGCGGGGGACCGCAGATAGAGGAGGGGACATGGAGCCATCTGCATCTAGACATTAGGCACCCAGTGTACATTGAGCTCTTCATTAGGCCCTGTGGAAGCAAGATGAGTAGTAAGATACAGTCCTGGGCTCAGGGACTTAAAGCCAGAAGAGCAAAGACAGGACTGTACACTAAAAAGACGATCCTCTATACAGATATCCCACCAGAATTACAAGCCATGTGCTTGGAAGTTCAGAGGGATGATCCTCTGGTCAGGGAGAGTCACCTAGGGCCTTAAAGGGTGGGTAGATTAATGGGTGAGGAGGGTGGAGGCCATAGCCTACTGGGCAGGGATGCTTAAGGGCCCAGGGGTTTGCAAAGGTGGGCCATGACCAGTTGCTTTGGAAAGTTTGGTCGTGGCTTTTCTGTAAACAGAGATGATGAAAGAACCAAGGAAAGATCCAGAAGGAACTGGAACTCTGTGTCATGCTGGAGAAGACTCTTCTGAGCCCGGGACTTTTCTTTTTCTTTGTTTAAACATACGGCTGTGTCCCCGAGGGGCAGGATCTATGTGGGTAGGAGTGGGGTGCTTAATGTGGAGGTGCCATATGGCTCCTCCATTTGTTGGGCTAATGATGGGGGATTTGGTTGGGGCAAGTCTGGACCCTGTGAGGGGGCTTGGAGAGGAGGCTTTGAGGGACTGTAAGGTGACAGGTGCACAGAGGAGGAGGTGCAAGGACCATAGGTCATGAGCAGCACCTTGAGTAAAAGAGGAAGAGAAGGTCCCAGTGGGACTCAGGAGACACTGATCCCTTTGTTCATGTAAAAATGATTTTGATCTTTTATTGGGGACTAGGCCCCGAGGCTATGGGAGTGAACCAAAGAATGTGCCTAGTCTCAGGGTTAACTGAGTTATTCAGTTATAGGAGGCAGGAACTAAACCCATAAACATACAGCATAAAATCAAGTGATGATAAATGCTTCAGAGGGAGATAGAGCAGGGATGGAGAAACTGGTGGGAGGTGGTAGGAAAAAGCCTGATTTGAGGAAGGGACCTAAATGATTGGTCACATTACTGAAGCAGAGACCCGAATGGCTGAGAGAATGAGCCATGTGTGACTGTGTGCAGAGAGGAGATTGTGTCAGGGGTGTTGGGGAATGAGGAGAGCAGAGTGGCTAGTTTGGAGAGAGCCAGGGCAGAGACACAATAGTGGAAGAAGTCATAGCGGTGAGATGTTATGGGCCACAGTGGGGTCTTGGGTTTCATTCTGGATGTGATGGGAGCCACTGTGGGGATCAGAACGGAGAGGATAAGATCTGACTCGTGTCTGACATAATCCCTCTGGCCACTATGTTGAGAACAGACCCTGGAAGGGCAAACATGGAGGAAAGGAGATGTGGGAGGAGATGGATGCTACTGCACCATCCCGGGGATGAGATAGGCTTCGACGAAGATGGTGGCAATGGAGAATGTGAGAAAGATTCACCCTCAGTGTTCCTTTATTCTTAACTTCTTGTTTTGAAGAATTTTAAACCAATGGGAACTTTTGCAATGATTAAATGATATGTGAATACCTGTATGTCCTTCACCAGTGATTAACATTTGCCTCCCTCCCTCCCTCTCTTCTCTTCCTTCTATCACTGTCACCATCATCATCATCACTGTCACAATCACCATTCTCATTACTATCACCATCATCTTCATCACCATCATTATCATCACCATCAATAACATCATCATCACCATCATCACTACCGTTATCATCATCATCATCACTATCATCGTCATTACTGTCATCACTACCATTATCATCACCACCATCATCACCATCGTGACCACCACCGTTATTACCATCACCATCATCACCATCATCACCATCACCATCACCGTCATCATCATCATCATCACCATCACCACCACCACCATCACCATCATCATTACCATCATTATCATCACTATAATCATTACTGTCATCATTACCATCATCATCACCACCATCACCACCATCATCATCAGTATAATCATTACTGTCATCACTACCATCATCATCACCACCATCATCATCACCACCATCATCATCACCACCATCACCACCATCACCATCACCACCACCATCATCATCCCCATCGTCATCACTATAATCATTACTGTCATCACTACCATCATCATCACCACCATCACCACCATCATCATCATTATCCATCATCACCATCACCATCATCACCATCATCATCATCATCACCATCATCATCATTATCCATCATTACCACCACCATCATCATCATCACCATCATCATCATCACTGTCACAATCACCATTCTCATTACTATCACCATCATCTTCATCACCATCATCATCATTACCATCATCACTACCATTATCTTTATCACTATCACCACCATCATCATCACCATTGTCATTACCATATCATCTTCATCACTATAATCATCATTACTGTCATCACCACCATCATCACCATCATCATCACCATCATCATCATCACCATCATCACTATCGTCATTACTGTCATCACCACCATCATCATCATCACTGTCATCATCATCACCATTATCACTATCGTCATTGCTGTCGTCACTACCATCATCATCACCACCATCATTACCATCATGACCACCGCCACTGACGTCACCATCATCATCATCACCACCATCATTACCATCATGACCACCGCCACTGACGTCACCACCATCACCATCATCATCATCACCACGATCATCATCATCACCATCATCATTACCATCATCATCATCACTATCATCATCATTACTGTCATCACCACCATCCTGTCATCATCATTACGGTCCTCATTACCATCAACATCATCATCATCACCACCTTCTTCATCATCACCGCCATCATTATCAACATTATCATTTCTGTTGCTGTCATTTTTATCATCATCATCATTACCGTCACTACCACCATCATCTTCATTGTCATCACCATCATTATTACTATTGCCATCATCTTCATCCTCACTATCACTACCATTACCACCATCATCAACAATATCATATTACCATCACCTTTATAGTTACCACTTTCATCATTGTCATTATCACCATCATCACCATCACCATGACCATCAGTAGCATCATTATCATCATTATCAGAACTGAACCATGTGAGAGTAAGCTGCAGAAATCATGATATCATGATTCTTCACTCCTAACTATTTCATCATGTATATTCTAAAGTCAAGAATGTTTTCTTACATAACCATGAAACAATTATGCAATGTCAGGAATTCATCTTTGTTACAATACTGATATCTAATAGAGAGTGCAGAATTTATTTGATAGAAATGAGAGCATCTGATGATGGATTATATGGTGGGCATGAAGGGAAGGTAACAGTCAGTGATGACATCAAGATTTTGGACAAAGATGGTTACTGAGAATGGCCAGGCTAGTGCAAAGACCTGGAATGAATCACTGAGAGCTCTTACCCAAAAGATTAGGAGTCTGAGTGTTGGCAGATGAGCTGAACTGGCCTGTCCAGCCCTTCAGTGGATATTGCCACAGCACTTCTAAGGGAAATCAAGAATCTGGGCTCTCTCCTCCTCTCTCCCTGTCTCCATGTCTCTCTCTGTTTCTCTGTCTCCATCTCTGTCCCTCTCTTTCACACACACACACACGCACACACACACACACACACACACACACCCTATGTGTACATATACAGACTTCCTTCTCCCAGTGATCTGGACCTGAATTTAACCATAGTTGTATCTCACCATAACTAAGAAGAACCAGTAATGACCCATTAGACTGTAAGTGTCTTGAGGACAGGGACATATCTGGTTTACTTACTGTGTTCATAGTGTGCATATTTTGGCACTTAGTAAGTATTCGAAAGCTATTTTTTGAATAAATGAATGACAGAGTGAATGTTCTTATTTAGTACATGAGACAGGTTGCAGCAATCATGAATATACGTGCTTGCAAGTGCCAGAATACCGAAAATAACAGTTGTTGACACAAAAGAGAAGTTTCTCTCTCTTTCTCTCCTATAGAAGAAGTCAGTTCAGGGATGGTATGGTGCTACAGTGTAAGGGAACTCCTTTTATATGTTTGCTTTGGTTTCTAAACATGCGTCTTCCATGTCATGGCCCAAGGTAGCTGCCGAAGCATATGCCATCATGCCTGCATTCCAGGAGGAAGAAAGGACAAGGACTATACTACATTACTTTAAGGGCACTTGCTTGAAGATGCCACACCACTCCCACTTCTATCACCTTAGCCAGCGTAGTGAGCATGTGATCAGTTAAGATATGGGAGTTCTTTTGCTAGAGAAAAATTGCCCGTGGGGGACATTTAGTGTCATAGTGTGGCCTGCCAGGGGACCGGGGCTGTGTGGCACTTTCTACCATGAACCATCAATACGGAAATTCAGCAGTTCCGGTGAATCACTGTGGCCACCATCTATACTTCCCACCGTAAGGACAATTAGCTATGTCCTTAAGGGGACCATGCCAAGGCGGGTCAGGCCCTTGGGATACCTCTGGAGAAATGTCTGAAAGCTCTGAGGGAGTTTCTGAGACAGAGATCACAGAACATTACCCCCGTAGTGAAGCCAGTACATTTTAGGAAGCCTCTAGAGAGGTTGAAGAGTTCCCAACTCTGTTCCTGGCTGTGAGGTCCCCAGAGTCCGAGGCTGTGTCCTCTTCAGCTTTGGGTCCTCACGCTGCCACTGCTGGAGCTTGGGGCCTCCGCTGTGCCCTGTACCCTAGCCTGTTCCTGCTGAATGAAAAGAAGGCCATCAACTGAGATTAGTCAGGACTTTCACGAGAGGCAACAGGGCCACTTTTTCCAAAATAGAACATTTGTGGAGTCTTTGCCAGAACTATCTAGAAAGTCTGTCAATGTGGACCTTGCCTGAGCCCAGTCACCCACCCCTGCCAGCAGGCAGGAACGGTCCTTTCTGGATGAAGACCCTCGGGTGGGTGGGGAAGGCAGCCAGCAGCCGTGAAAGCTCACACCTGCCCCTCCCTGCTCCCTGATTCTGATCGGTATTCAAGCTTTATGGTTCCCTTTGTGTGTGTTTAGCTTGGGGATTTATCACTGCGGCTTAGATCTGTGATGGAATAGATAAGCCTGCACTTTAATAAGTGTGGCATTTCTTTCCCCTATAAGAATGAGACAAAAGGAAATGGGGCCTTAGAGGAGGCCAGCTAGGTTGGGCTGGTGGGGCTGGGGCACCAAGAAGATAGGACCAACCAAACGGCTTTGGAACGGGAATGCCGGAGCGCAGTTTGGGGTCCTTTTAGAGGGAAGTGGTTGGCATCCCTGTGCCAGAGGGACAGCCCTGTGTTTTCCATGGAAAGGAGCTAAAGTGCTGAAGTTTCAGGCTTGATGTTGAATCCTCCCTCCGGTGAGCAGTTTGGGTGCAGCAGCTGGGAAGACCCCTCGCGCAGGCCTTCGGAAGAGACACGGCGTGAGCTCAGAGGCTGGCGAACCCTAGGAGGCCACGGTGTCTACTCCAGGGCAAACAGAGGAGCCTGTCTTGGGGGAAAGAGTGGCTGAACAGAGACGTTGCTTCTCCTCTCCGGACCTCTGCTTGCTTTTTTTCTCTGTGAGAATGCTAAGGCGGACTTGCAGGATCCTTGCGGAGATAAGAGACAGGAAGTATAAAGGGGCCAGCAGAGTCCCTGCACAGGGTTGATGAGTTAAAAATGATGACATTGGTATTGTTAATGTGGAGTTTGGATCAGTGTTGTGTAATCAACAGACTTTTCCTTCCATGTCTTAAGAATGGGGAGCTCTGTAGTTTGCTTTGGTCCATGTGAACCCACTTTCCTAAGAGGCAGTTGGAAAGGAATCTTACGGAGCACATCATATGATCAGCCTTACTGTCACTGCAGATGACAGGTGTCAGTCACAGAATGGCTGACTCATTCAAGGTCACACAAGTGTGACCTTGAGCATGGCAATGCCATGGGTGGCTACGTGAGCTTGTAAAGATACAGACTCCCTCAGCCCTCTTGGTGGAGTGGTGTTTGCAGTCTCCTTACGATTTTTCATTCACAGCCATCATGTCACAGAGACTGAGAAGAGAGAGAGAGAGAGAAGATCAGGGCAATGACCTGTATTTTCAGTTTTCCTGAGCAAGCTCGCTCTCTTAGGGCTGCTCTGGGCAGACACCTGGCTTCTTAGATTTTCCTATAGGAAAAGCTCCTCATGACTTTCAGAGCCACGAAGGTTGAGCTGAGGTTGGCCGGCAACCTCTGGCCTATGGGCTCACATGAGTCAGAAGGACCAGGTGGACATTCTGAGCCTTATCGTTCTCTGAGAAGGAGCGAGATGTTTTCTTCTGTGAACCCTCTTCAGTAGGAGCCACTGGAGAAACAAGCCTCGATAGCATTTCTGTGTATGTTCTTGCCCCATGAAGGTTCCCTTAATAAGCAGTTTGCAGGTCTTTTTTGGAAATTTCCCCTAGGACGTATGATTGCTGTGATTTACTCCAAGCAGATTGAGACTCATTAATCTGCTTATTCATCCATTACTGAATGCTGGCTATGTAGTAAGTGCTTTATAAAGGGATGGGATACCATGCCCATGGAGGGCTTACCATCTGAGGAAATAAGATGTGTGCCCAGGAAGACTTATATATCAGTACAGGAGTTAAAAATATTACAGAATTATGATTCAAGAAATGTTCACTATCATCCGTAGGAATAAGGCCTGTGCAGAGAGAGATTGAAGTAAAACATCTGAGCCAGCATGAATTGAGAGGAACCCATTAGCTGTGTGGGGGCATTCCTGTAAGTAGGAGCATACTACAAGTTTATTTATTCTCCAAGGATTTGCCAAGTGCCTACTGCATACCAGCCGCTGAGCCAAAGACTGAAGTGATCTAAGGAGGCAGCATGGCAGGTGATAGATACAGAATATGACTTAGAATGCTAGGTAAGACTTGGATGGTCAGAAAGCTGGGGAGGGATTGGCTAGGGTAAGAATGAGGTGGATTAAAGAACACCATCAGGATAAAAGAGTGGCTTTTATAGGGTAGAGAATAGAGCTTTTCTGAGGTAGCCCACTAATGGTGGGATGGGGTAAATAGTAGAACAGGTTAGAGGAGGGGGTTTGAAACAGGAGGTGGAGGTCGTGAATGCTAGGATTTGTTCAAGGGGAATACCTGAAGGAAACAATGTAAAGATAGTGGTGTTTACATTCACATTTATACTCCTATGCTAAAAAAGAGCTGAGTGTTGAAATTTTTGAGTGCTTGTGGCTAGTGCATAAAAATATGATTAATTTTGTATAATGACCTTGTATCCTGCATACTTGCAAATTTCCCCTATTAGTTTTAGTAGCTTTTTCATAGACTCTTTGGGATTTTCTACATAAACATTAATGTCAGCTGTAATATAGCTTTATTTCTTTTCATTGTATGCATTTCATTTCTTTTTCTTGCCATATTGCACTGGCCAGGATCTCCCATACAGTACTGAGTGAAAGTGGAGAAATATTGTTCCTGATCTTTTTTTTTTAAAGATTTTATTCATTTATTTGACAGAGAGAAACACAACGAGAGAGGGAACACAAGCAGGGGGAGTAAGAGAGGGAGAAGCAAGCTTCCCGCCGAGCAGGGAGCCCAATACAGAGCTCGATCCTGGGACTCCAGGATCATGACCTGAGCTGAAGGCAGTCGTCCAACCAAGTGAGCCACCCAGGCGCCCCTTTTCCTGATCTTGAGGAGAGAGCACGAGAGGCATTGTTCTACATTGTGACTATGCTACCTCTATTTTTTGGGGATGCCCTTTATCAGGTTGAGAAAGTTTCCTTTTATTGCTAATTCATGGCATGGTTTTCTTTTTCATTTTTTTTTAAGATTTTATTTATATATTTGACAGAGAGAGAGAGCAAACACAAGCAGGGGGAGCAGTAGGCAGGGAGAGGGAGATGAAGACTCCCCACTAAGCAGGGAGCCCGATGCAGAACTCGATCCCAGGATCCTGGGATCATGACCTGAGCTGAAGGCAGATGCTTAACCAATTGAGCCACCCAGGCGCCCCACTGTGGAGAGTTTGTATCAGGGATGGATCTTGGACTGTGTTTATTTTCTGTCCTTCTATATCTATTGAGATGATCATGGCTTTCCTTTATAGTCTGTTAATGTGGTAAATTACACTGATTGGTTTTCAAATGTTACATTAACATTACATTCCTGGAATAAACCTTTATTGGTCATGCTTTCTTAATAATTTTTTTTTAAGATTTTATTTATTTATTTGACAGAGAGAAACACAGCGAGAGAGGGAACACAAGCAGAGGGACTGAGAGAGGGAGAAGCTGTGGGGCTCGATCCCGGGTCTCCAGGATCATGACCTGAGCGGAAAGCAGTCGCTCAACCAACTGAGCCACCCAGGCTCCCTGCTTTCTTAATAATTTTATAGATTATTGGGTTTGATTTGCTAACGTTTTGTAAGGAACTCTTTGTATCTGTGTTCATGAAGGATATTTGTCTGTAGTTCCGATTTCTTATCATTTTGATTTCACTGGTGTCAGAGCAGTTAGGACCTCATAGAATGTATTGGAAAGTTCTCCCTCCACTTCAGGTTTGTGGAAGAATTTTTGTAGGATTCACCGATGAGGCCATCTGAGCCTGGAGTTTTGTTTATTTTTATAGGAAGATTTTTAAACTAAACACTCAATTTCTTTAATGGATGGAGAGCTACTCAGATTACTTCTTTTTTGAAACAACCAAATGTCACTAAAAAACACGGAAATTTTGCTAAAATTTCTGGTTCCGGGACAGCTAGCTGTCTTCACATGGAGTAACAAATACCCAAATGCTCTCATGCTCTGGAAACTCAGGAAATGTTTGGTGGGATGCAGACGTGCTGTGTGATATTATAGATGCTGAAGAAATAAGGTGCAGTTTTGAATTTCAAGAGCATAAAACTTTAGTGGCCAATAAGGAAATTGCAATTTTGTCCTGTGCTATGGGGAACTTCTCTCCCATTTCTGCTGGTGTTAGGGAGGCATGGTGGAAAGTGATCTGTATGATTCTGTGGCTTGGGTTTTATGGGTGGTTCGCACTCCTGGCATGGTGGTTATTTTTTTTTGTGTGTGTTTGTTTGTTTTGTTTTTTTGTGGATTACTGTTCTCGTGCCTTTCTAGCTCTTCCAAGCTTTCCTCACTCAAATTGCACTTTGGCACAGAAAAGCCTTCATTAGGAAAGTTGGACTCCCCTATCACCACCTCAGAACAGTCCTTTACCTAGCCGAGAGTGGGAGAAGTCATTTATGTCATTTGGGATTGCGTTCTCCTTCAGGTAACAGAACATCGGCCAACTGCAACTGAAACAAATACAGGCTGATTTTCCTACCTAGCCAAGAGCTGAGAAGGAGATCATTCCTGGAGTTGGTCCAGCTGCCCGGCACTGCCTTCAGAGAACCAGACTTTTGCCACCTCTGTCTTTACTTTTCTTACTGCCTCATGTGTGCAGGACGGCTACCTCAGCTCCTGGAATCTACATTCCAGGCACCAGGGATAGGGAAAGGTGGAGCATGCGACCTTTAGTTGGACATATTGCTGCCCTAAAGAATGTGTGTTTTGTTAGCAGATAAGGAGAGGGACAGGGTGACTGTTGGGTAGATAGCTTACAGTATCTGTTCTACTTTCGGGTATACTTTCTTCCATCTTCTTATGAGCTCAAAAGGGACTTCTTCATTGAGAAGAGGCTTCTCATTATGTGTGCACTTTAATAAATCTATCATAAACTAACTTGGATGCCCCTTGGAGTCCATCCTATTTTTTATGACTCTGTTCATGCTGTATTCTACTTTCTTGATACTTGACAGTTCCCATATAACATGGCCCCATAAAAACTCAACCACAGGCCAGAGCTGCAGATATTACCGTCTCCATCATTTGAGGGAAGAAATTGAGAGCAAAGAAGATTAGAGATGTATTCATCCCAGGTCCTCCTCATGCAGGATTCCACACTGCTCTGCCTCTTTTTCTAACTAGAAATTCCATTGCCCCTCTATGCCTGAGAGGGGCCGATCTTCCCTTGCAGTTGGGAAAGTGTGTGTCTGGGAAGGGAGAGAAGGGGATTGTTTCTTTGTGAGAAATAATGATGTTGACCCCTTTAAAAAAGAAAAGTGAATCTGGCTGGCAGCTTTGGGACCTTTTGCTGGGGGAGTGCATTCAGTTTGTACAATCTGCATTTAATGAGAGCCTAATTTGTGCAAGGGGCCGATGGGAAGGGAATTCCCCCTTCCTTTCCCAGAGCACGTGCTGCCCATGTGCCTGCCAGACTGCACGGGTCTATGCTTACTCTAAGAAACAACCGTGGCCAACATGAGCATTAGGGGGGCTGGGAAGTGGTTCTTTGGCGCTCTGTAGAAGCTGGCGGCTGCAGGGACAACAGTCGGAATGAGAGGGAGGGTGGTACATATCGCCTTGTCCAGGGAGGAATGCAGCCTTGAGCTGTGCCTTTCACCACCTCTGCAGGAACAAGTATGCCTCAAGCAAGAGAGGCCCAGTTCTCTGGTGGTCAGCTCCCATCGTACCACCTCCTCCCACCTGCCCACTGAACATTGCACCAGACCAGGCCTTGCTGCTGATCAGGAGACATCCCTCCCTATTGAAGATTCAGGAACAGGTGGAAAGGGCACACGCCCCTGCATCCCAGGCTTCCATAATTCTGGGTCTTCGGTGTTGCTATTCTCTGTGCTAGGAATTCCTTTCTCCTCCTTGACCACCTATAGAATCCATGTCATCTCCTACAATTTACAGGAAATGCTGCTTCCTCCAGGAAGCCCTCTAGGATACACATTAGAATTACCTGCTCCTCTCTCCCGTGTAGCTTTTGGCTTGTACCTTTAGTTGGCATTCCCAACATCTTGCCTGTTGTCACTTTATGTCACCTGAACATATCCAAGGAAAAGGATGGCTGTCACTGGAAAAGAAACAACCCATGGAAATTGCGGGTAACATCATTTTCCTTGCAAAGGAACGAGAACCCAATCCAGGGACAGGCTCTTTCATCAGGTGAAATGTCTATTCGAACCCTATAGGACCCCAGGACATTTTGTCCAGAATATCATAATTTGTTTGCTTATTTAAATGACACGAATTGGGAATCCCTTAATTGCAGACTGCTGCAAGTAAGCCTTGGAAGCCGGATTCAGGAAAAAGAATTTCCTAGTGTTTATTAGAACGACAGAGAAAAAAAAGAGGTTGCTCGGCCGAATGCCTAATACAAGTATTTTGGCATGAGTTTATTGATGAGGGAAGGAAGCAGCTCATCCAGCAGGCATAACTATTCTGTGCTCTCGATAGATGTGGCTTCTAATGAAAGTTCCCGCTTCTGAAATTTTAGTAATTTGTATCACTCAAGTAAAACATTTTTTCATTTATAGAGAAATGTAAAAGTTCAGCGAATAAATGAGACAATAAACGACTCATAATCAGACTCAGAATCACGCAGTGTACATTTGGGTCTCTAGTTGCATACGTACCTGAAGTTTTAGGAGATCTACTTGACACAGTCTTTCAAAACCTTTTCACTTACCCATATGTCATACATATCTATACATATTACTAAGTACGCCTGTATAATGGCATTTTTTAACAGCTCCCCCCCTTATTTTAATCTGGAAAATCTGAAACATGTAAAAGTTGATGAATCGTGTGTATAATGAGCCCCCATGTAGAATCACTGAGTTCCAGAAACTGTCAGGTCACAGCTAATCCTTTTCATCTACAGTCTATAGATTCCACCCCAACACACACACACACACACACACACACACACACACACACACACACACTC
>PITA01000340.1:0-137757 GCA_004023965.1 Spilogale gracilis | reverse complement strand
CAGAATATCGAACTCTTGAGTAGAGAGGAGACAACCAAGTCAGTAGGCACACAGACTGGGGTGTGTGAGGTTGAATCCTGGGGTCGGTGAGGAAGAATCCTGACAGCCTCATGTGAGAGAGGCAGAAAGAAAACCCAGAGAGGGTGAGGTTCTAGAAGCTAGAGAGGAGAGTGTGTGCATCCCATCCAAAGGATGGACATGAAAATGTCCAATGAGGAGGGGCCAGGAAGACACGCCCACTTGGAGTGGATCGTGGGGGTCTTCAGCATCCTTAGAGCCGTGTTAGCAGGGTTGGTCTGGGTTTTTTGGGGGGCGGTGTCAATTAGGTGGGTGAGGAGCAGGGAGAGCTATAGAGATGGTACATGCAGGAAGTTTTGTTTGGAAGGAGGTTGAAGAAATGGTGCTGCAGGGGACGTGGAATGAAGCAGGTGTCTCATACGGATGGCAGTTGCCAGGACACGTGTGTGCCGAAATACTCAGTCCAAGAGAGGATAGGACCCTGAAGGGAGAGGGAAAGTAGACCGATGAGTGATGTCCTAGAGAAGCTGAGCATATTGATCAGCATAGCGGTGTGTATTGACCAGTTTGGCTTTGTGTTTGTGGGATACCTAGGACAACAGTAGCCTCAATAAGACAGGTGATTATTCTGTCCTTTTCAAGTAACGGTACAAGATCAGCTTTCTCCGTGCACATGCAGTCAGCTCAAAATGTAAGTTTCTCCTGCCATCGAAGAAGGAAGGGGCAGCTGTCGGGAGTCTGTCCCCAATGCCGTCCGGGGTGTCCCACAGTTCCTGGTCCCGGTGAAATGGGAATGGAATCCCTAGGTAAAGCGAGGGGATTGGCCTTCAGCAAGAGGGCACAGGTCCTTCGCAGCAGCAGGAAGAAAGATGAAGAGGGTGTGGGTGCTGGAAAGCTTGTGAATATGACAGCTGGACGACAAGAAAGTTCCCATCTTTGAAGGTGAGGTCCTCTGCCGACAGGAGGGGATGCCAGAGAGATTTGGAGAGAGGGGAATAATTGCGTGTATCATGCAGGGCTGACTCTGCTCCAAAATCCCGAGACATGTATCCATTGACGTAAGCTTTTGGAGAACCGATGAGAAGCTGAAGCCAAGAGAGCTTTGGTTCCTCCATGAAGACACCACAGCAGCTGTGTGGGATTGTGGGGACTTGACCTCAGGGGGCCTCATCCCAGCACCCATGAGCCTAACCCCAATGCATACCACCTCCAGCCTGGAACCAGAAGTGTGGGATGGTTTCTGGGACTGGGACACTCATGACGAGGGGTTGCTGGACAGCACCACCAAGTGCCCAGCTGAGATGTGGGACCATGACTTGACGATAGCGAGCCCTAGAAGTCCAGTTGTGCCATTGTCTCCAGAGAAGTTCAGCTGGGGAGTACGGGTATAGAGAAGGAGAGAGAGGGATTGAACCAACTTAGACCATTCCAGGTAAGGGTGGCAGGGAGGCCCCAGCAAGATCGCTCAGAGTGTTTGAAGATGCAGATGTTATAATGACAGACTCTGAAATCTAGCCTGAGCCAGCAGACCCAGGGTGATGACAAGGGGGTGATGGTTGGTCGGAAGGCATGGGATCCATCCTGGGGAGGCTGAGGAGTGTGGCAGGTGGAAACGAGGGCCGGTGGGCCTGCCCAAAGGTGGTGCAGTGGGGTTTTCGCGTGGGGTTAGATTCTGACTCTGAGATAGGGGCCCCAGGGGGCAGGTGGAAGGTTGAGAGAAGGCTCAGTGAGAACCAAGACTACTGACAAATTGTAGGTGGGGAAACCACATGCCAGCTTCTCCACAACCAAGTCAAGGAGACCGAGTTGTTGCTGACTTGGAGGGGGAGAGAGAGGGGCCCAACTTCTTTTTCTTAAGGCTGCTCTCTGTGGCAGGTTGTCATGGACAGCAGAAAACCAGGGGGCTACCGAATGTATTTTGCTTCAGGACCCTGTGTCCTTCTGTGACCTAGAAGAGGGGTATCGTCTCCAGCTCCCACGTTCTCTAGCTCCTCGGTAGTAATGAGCCAAGAACGAGAACATTTCCTTGTGTCACTGTGACCTCTAGTGCATCCTATCCCCTTGTCTGCACTTGGATGGTCTCCTCGATAAAATAAAGCAGTTGGGTTGGAATAATCATAGCTAATGCTTATTGAGAATTGCTGAACGCCAGATGCTCTCCAAAGTGGTTTACATAGATTATGGTACATCTCATTGTCTGGACAGCTCCATCTAAGGTGGCCGCTGGGACTCCCCCCTCCCCACCCCCTTTTTTCTAAAGAGCGAGCCAAGACACAGAGAATAACATGCTCTTTTAGCTTCCTCTTGCTGTTGGGACAAATGACTACAGTCTCAGTAGCTAAAACAACACACATGGATCCTTTTACAGTTCAGGAGTCCAAAATAAGTTCCAGCGGGTTAAAGCCAAGATGTTGGCCAGGCCGGTTCCTTCTGAAGGCTCTGGGGGAGAATCCATGTCTTTGCCTTTTACACCTGCTAGAGGCTGTCTGCATTCTTTGGCTCATGGCCTCTGTCTCCCATCTTCAAAGGGCATCGCTCCAACCTCGGCTTCTGCTGTCCTGTCCCCTTGACTCTCTGAGTCTGACCCTCCCGCCTCCCTCTGATGAGGGCCCTGGGATCACACTTGAGGGTGATCTCACCCTCTCAAGATCCTTCCTTCGCTTCATCCCATCCGCCAAGTTGCCTTTGCTCTGTAGGGTGACCTACTCACATGTTTCGGGGTTAGGATGTGGACATCTTTTGGGTGGGGGGGCATCGCTCTGTCTAGCATGTAAGCCTAAGCCGCTGCAGAGTCCGGAAGGGCCATGCGGCACGTGACCCACCACTCTTGTTCTTGTGCAGTTGACTCTCCCTCCGACTCCAAATGCACCCTCAGGATCCTTCTCAATACCGTGTTTGGGGCAGCCCCATCCATCCATTTGAATTGCCTCACACAACAAAGCCTCCGGGCCATTCTCAGTTTGGGTCTCAGAGACCCCATCCGGATCTGACGTCCAGGATGTCTGTGATCCTGGCGAGACTTAGAGGACTGCCTGCGGCAGCCTGCGTGAGCCTTTGGGGAGAGAATTTCTTTTTTTGCAAGTTCAAGGCCATTCGTTGAAAGCCACCAACTGTGGGCGTAAACTTGAACCGAGGAGAAGACGGTTGTAGGAAAAAGCAGTCGTCTTATTCTGATTTCTTGGCACGCTGGCCAAGAGTCACAGCTCTTCCTGAAATGTTAGTGGATAATTTCGGAGTTGGGCCTTGGGGGAGGGAGGTGGAGCCCACGGGGAGAGCACAGCTCTGCCCTCCCGCCCCATCTGCCCCGGCTTCCAGAACATGCTGTAATTGCTGAGCCCTGCATGAGGAGGAGAGAAAAAAATCACAACATGTTCGCCCGGGAGAGAAAACAAACAGCCTTTAATATCAGGCAGGGGAAACACGTTTAAAGGGTATTTGCAAGGCCCCAAGCCAATGAACGTTCCCAGCAGAGCCTCCTGGAGTGGGACCCTCAGCCTTATTGTGGACCTTCCTGTTTCTGGGTGTCAGAGGCTTGCCACAGGTGCCGAGTCCTCCTCCTGAGAGCTCCACATCGGTGGTATCCTGCCCTTTGTGCAGCTGGGATCCTCTCTGGTCCTCCTCCCCCACAGCCTGTATCGTCGTGGGGGGTTGGGTTGGGAACTCCAGACTCCCAGATGGAAACCGAGCTGTTTATCCCTGGAGTGCACGGGAACCTCTGGGACCATTAAACACACATTCCCCAGAGCATCCGATCACCCAGGTGGGTGGAAAATTCCATCTCAACAAGAGGTGATGAGATGCTGACCTTGATTTTTCTTCCCAGCTTCCCACTTCTTTCTGGGGGGCCTCCAGCCTTTGCCACGACCTACTGCACTAGTCCGCGTGATTGCTGCACTTTGGGTCAATATCTCCCATAATCCACTGCTTTGCAGGGGTGCTGGTCAGAGGCGTGTGGTAGTGGTTTTCCACCCTCAGGTCACACCATGCATGAATTACCTTTTCTCGTTTTATGAGCCTCCTCAGTCGCGATCTCCCTGCTGGTCCCCTCCTTCCTGCCTCCAAGCAGTTTCTAGTAACGTCCACATTTGCTAGTTTCTTTCTGGGTCTGGGGGGGGGTGCTCCTCAGACCTGACATCTCACTGAGGATTGTGGTAACCCCTCACGAAGGTCCCAGCAATATAGGTGCCAGAAGTCAGGTCCCCAAGTCAAGGTCATGCAACTGGATGGGAAGGGATGGGGGTTTGGTACTTCGGAGGAGAGATGTCCCCCTAAGGGAAAGCTTGAGCTATAGGGATGCCTGTCCCTCTGCAGGCACTTGGCCTTAGAGTCCTCAAGCTGAGCCTCAGGCCTGTGGTTGGAGCCTTTTGACAGTATTTGTCAGGCTCAACGTCCGCCAGCCGAATTTAGGAAGTTGCAGGGAGTGAAATAGATGGTACAATATTGTGCTGGGAGTCACCTCCTGACTTTTTACCCAGTGTAAAGCCCTAATTTTACAGATGACGAGTTTGCCCAAGGGCCAACAGCTTGTGAGTGGCAGACACATGGCCAGAATCCAGGGCCGAGGACAGTCGGGTCCTCCTGGCTCAGTTCCCTCTTGCACGTGGGTACTCGGTGCATCGGTCTCCCCTCATACACGACAGCACCCCAAACATGGTTTTGAAAGGTGGTGGGTGGAGGGTAGATGGGGAGGCAGCAGGGAGGGAAGCTGGTGCCAAGGAAGCAGCCTGAGTGGGTTGATGCATCTAGTGCCTCTGGGCTGGTCCAAGCCCTCTTTTGCATCCACCGGGAAAGATAAGGCTCACATCCTAGAGCATGCATATGCAGTCCCTAACCCAGCTATTTGATGGCTAAGGCCCAGGAGGCAGCCCCCAAAGGTCCGAGCTCTCCTCTGGAGCAGCAGCAGCGATACCCAAGGGCTGGAGGTTGCTATAGCAACAGCAGGGGGGAGGAAACAGAAGCCAAGATGAATCCAGGTAGAGTGGAGGGGGAGACCTGACCTGAGAACTTCTCAATGGAAACTGGGAACTTTCCATGAGCTCTGCTGGAGTCCAGTGAGAGGCTGGGGCTGTGTCCTTTCCCAGCAAGATGTCCCGCAGCAGGGGATGTCTTCCTGGGCCCGGGGGCCTCCGGGGAAGGCAACTGGCCCAGAGGAGGAGTGAGATGTCTCTCCGCAGGGCTGAGCAAGCCCTCATCCCGGTACAGGGGCATGGTGCTCCTGTGTGATTGGAAGCCTGTGTGAGCATCGTCTCCGTGCCCACTGGGAGGCAGTCAGGAAACTCTCCATCTCTGGGATACTCTTGAAGGAAAGGGCCTTAGCACAGGCTGAGCCGGGGGAGTCATCTCCAGGACGGGGAGGACAAAGGGGACCCAGTCCAGGTGGACCGGAAGTCCCTCCCTCCTCTTGCCTCAAACAGCTGCAGAGCCGAAGCCAGGAAAGGAAGCTCCTTGGGGCTGGCTCCTCAGAGGGGCGAGCTGAGCCAGCCCCGAGGCTCCAGGATACAAGTGGAGACAGGGAGAAGGGTCGAGGATGACAGACTGTCTCCCTCTGTCTGTTCCCATCAGTCAGGGGTCAGGGAGAGTGAAGGAAGCAGAGGGCAGGAGGCTGTCTATTGGATGGGCCTTCCACGGGACCTGGGAAGGGCTGGCACTAAGGGACCCGGAGAATGCTTCCCCTGGACCTTCTTATTTCTAGAACGGAGACTGGAGAATGGAAAGCCCCCTGGAGCATGGGGACACTTCCCTGGGAACCCCGCAGGTGGTTTGAGTTTTTCCTGGTGAGTGATGGGGTCCATACAGGGCAGCAAAAGTCCCAACTGGTGACAGACCCCTTTTGCTCTCGGTTTTGGCCTTATGGTGATTTTTCCGAGCCTGCCCTGCAGATGAGGTGCTGGGCCGCTGTTTGAGCCTCCAGCTTGGGGTCTCTGTGAGGCAGGCAGGGGTGGGGCGGGGGGGTGCCTGTTCCCTAGGGAGCAGCCAGCAGTGAGAAGCAAGAGGCGTGAGTATGCTGGTGTGGCATTTTGAGCTGATTGGAGAGGAAGTGAGGAGGGGGAGCTGGTGGGTGGGGGTGGGGCGAGGCAGGGTGGGGCGGGGGTGTCAGAGGAGGAGATGAGTCAAGCCTGGAGTGGAGACACAGCCCACAGTCAGTTCTGCCCTTTAGGAGTGTGCTTCCGTGATGAGGCACAGGACAGAGTTTCAGTGAGGTGGGGAGAGCTCAGAACGACTCAGGGAACCTTCTGGGCTCACTACAGGGCTGAACGCCGGGGACCCTGCCCCTGGGCCCTCAACAGCTGCTCCCGGCCAGGGCCACGCTGGTCTCCTGGCCCTTGGCCACTAGCAAGAGACCCCTCCTCTCTGCCTGGCTGCCGGCTGACCAGTCGGTCAAAGGTCAAAGAGAACCGGGACCAGGTGCAGTGATGGTCATGTTCTCAGGCCATGCATGTCTGTGGACAGCCATGTTCTTCAGCTTCTGTGTGTTCCAGAGATCCTCAGGCCCGATGTTGCCTTGGCCTGCGGTGGTGGGGCCCTCGAAGCTTTTCCATGTATGTCCCATCTCCTCTCCTGTCACGGAGAGCACTTGCTAGTGTAGTACCCCCGGGCAAGTTAGTAATAGCTTTGTGGTTTCATCCTATGAGAAACAGGGCTCCTAAGACCAGCTCACTGACTGTACACTATTTGCATGGCATAAGCGACTCTTTATAAAGCACTTACTACATAGCCAGCATTCAGAAACATTCGCTGTTTTTTGGACCTCTGACCACCCTGTGAACTGCATTCATGTACGTCCCATGAGCTAACCGCTGGAGCCACTGGACTGCCTCGAATTCATGTTTGTGTTCAACAGGTAAGGGAACCAAGATACAGTGAGTTTAAATAAGTGTCCAAGATCAGCTGGCAATGCACAGGGAACGGAGGAACAGAGCTAAACAAAGCAAAATCAGAAAAAAAAAAAAGAAAATCTCAAGAACAGCTTCCACTCAGGAAAGGGAAGAAGAGGAGACCAGCGCTGGTCCACAACAGTGATGGGCTTTTTACTGGGTGGGAATCATGAAGACCCTCTGCCTTGGGAATGGGTCAGGTTTCCAATGGAGACTCTGGTTCTGCTTTCAGGGAAGAACTCCCTTATCCATGGCCACATGCGCTGTGATCACTATATTTACCTCCATTTCCCCTTTCCCCTGCCCCCCACCCTGGATGGGTCTTCTTATCCATTCTCCTCTGCCTGCTCCTGAGAATGCATTGGGCAATGTCTCCCCCAGGGGACAGAGGCATTTCTTGCTTGCTTCCTTGTCCACAGTCAGGGTCTTGGTGGTGATTCTATGCATGAAACAGTCAGGCTTTTCCAACATAGGTCCAGTGTATCTTGGTGTAGACTTCTGGTCTGCCTCCTTGTGGTCAGTCCCAAGTTCCAGAAACCACATTCAGTAATCTTTCCTAGCTCTAGTTCTTAGGTCTTCTTTATGTCTTTGCTTCTTTGGACCTGTGTTATCTCCTTCTGCTCAGTGGTGGCTGTCTTAAGGGCCTCTGAGACCACAGAGCTATGGTGGGAAGGGGAGGCTGCATTCTTCAGTCAATCTTCGCCGGAAGCATTGATGCTTTAGCTTGACTGAGAATACTTTAATAGCTCTTTGAAAGTGACTTGGAATTAATTGGTCTCTTTCCTGATGTTCAGGGTTGTAGCAGCAGATGGCTTTTCCTACCCTCCATCCCCACCCCATTTCTAGAAAATTTTTTATTCCCTCTGTGTTTGCAAAATTACCATTAGGATGGTGCCATACACTTAACACTTCATTTTCTGTATCTGTTAGAATCTAAGCTGCTTTAAGAAAGAGTCCATAAAATGCAATGGCTCCAACAAGTTAATTCTTGCTCACGTCACTAAGTTTCTGTGCCATGTGAAGGTTTGGGGATCTGGGCTTCTTCCATCTTGTTTCTCTACCTTCATGAAGTCCAGGAGTTTACCTTGACTCGAGGAGGAGAATAGATACTTCTTTTCTTTTTTGTTTTGTTTTTTCAGTGTTCCAAGATTCATTGTTTATGCCCCCCACCCAGTGCTCCATGCATTAGGTGCCCCCAGTGTCCACCACCAGGCTCTCCCATCCCCTCATCCCCTCCCCTCCAAGGCCCTCAGTTTGTTTCTGAGTCCAAAGTCTCTTATGTTTCATCTCCCTCCCTGATTTACCCCACTTCGCATTTCCTTTTCTTCTCCTACTGTCCTCCATATTACTCCTTATGCTCTACAAGTAAGTGAAACCATATGATACTTGATTTTCTCTACTTGGCTTATTTCACTCAGCATAATCGCTTCCAATCTGGTCCATGTTGCTACAAAAGTTGGGTGTTCATCCTTTCTGATGGAAGCGTAGTATTCCATTGTATATATGGATCGTATCTTCTTTATTCATCTGTTGAAGGGCACTTTGGCTCTCTCCACAGTTTGGAGATTGTGGCTATTGCTGCAATGAACATTAGGGTACATATGGCCCTTCTTTTCACTACTGTAGCTTTGGGGCAAATACTCAGTAGTGCAATTGCAGGGTCATAGGGTAGCTTTGTTTTTAATTTTTTAAGGGATCTCCACACTGTTTTCTAAAGCGGCTGCACCAACTTGCGTTCCCACCAACAATACTCCAATTCGTAATATAACTTCACCTTATGGTACATGCACTGAAGATAAATATTGGGGGCATAGGGATATAGAGTGGCCAGAACTGTTGGTGAGATGGGGTTAGGTGACCCTTGGGAATGCTGGTCCATGCCCTCAATTTGCAGATGAGAATAATTTAGGGGGAAAAACCGTACGGTTTTTCCTGTCAATCAGCAAATGAAAGGACTGTTCTTGGAAAAGGACAGTTTTGTCTTTGCTTTTCTTTTCTGATGCCTTTGAATCATCCAGCAATTGGGGCTGTCTTGCGAGTCTGTCGTGGGGAGGGGCAAGGACACAAGCACAAGGGAGCTAGGTGTGTAGGTTATTAGAAGCAGATTGGGGCCACCCCAGAAAGCCCATCCAAGCTCTAGTTTTACAGACGAGAAACCAGAGGGAGGAGTCATCAGCCCTGAATTTCACCCAGGAGTCTGGCTTTTTCATAATTTCTATTCAGAAGGATGTCCAGGCAGAGATGCCAGATGGGAAAGACACAGCTAGAGGGTCAGGTCTGCCAGATTCCATCACCAGGATCCTCGCTGCCTGGGCACACATGTCTCTGCCTGGGTCTGGGTCCTGCCCTCACTCCCCACCCCCTACAAGAGTACCCCTGGGCAGCCAAATGACGCCTCCAGGGAACGGCGAGAACAGGATTTTCTGCTCTTCACACCCAAGACCACTCATCCTCCCTGTTCTCTAAGGCCAACCATCTCAGGCTTCTCCACTTGAATTTCCAGAACATTTCATTAAATAACTCACTAAGCCTCCCTCCCCCCAGATATTGTATTCGCCTGTGGCTGCTAAGCCCCCTTATTTCACGAGCTGATCCCAGAAGCCATCAAGTTTGTCCAGCATGGTTTGTTGTTTCATAAAGAAACTCTGTGATCTCACAGCTGATCTTGGCCCTGGGCTCAGGCTGCAGCCATCCCTGGAGTTTTCTTTGGTAAGAGGCGATGGGAAGTGGGGGACGCGGGGGCAGGTAACTGCTGGAGCAGGAACATGAAGGCTGTCACCTCCCTATTTTGACGTGATACTGAAGGTTCCAAAGATTGATCACTGCCGATGACCATGTGGCATCCACGTAAGTATTCTTGAAGCAAATGTTGGATGGTAGAGATCATAACGTCACTGATTTTTGTCATTTAGGCAGAATGAGATGCTGGTTGGTTCTGATTGCAAATTGGTTTCTGCAGTAACTTGAATTGACACACTGGATTGTTTCTCAACACTGATTGTGTGTCTCCTCCACCTGGAACTCCTGTACTTCATGTTCTGTCTGTTGTGTTTCTTCTTTGGGAGGCAAGAGGACACCTGCATGCCTGCGGGGGCTCATTCCCTAGTGCCTCTTGGTTTTTTTGGTTTGTTTCTTTGTTTTTGTTTGGCCCTCACTCTCTGCCATTTTGACGTGTTAACTTCTGATGTTGGGTTTTGACTCCCTTGTGAGTGCCTGCTGCCTTCTGTGAGGTGACCATGCTCTAAAGCATCATCAGTAATTTGCAGAGTGGTTTCTCGATAACTTAGCTCTTCATTAAACCAGGGGGATAGATGTTCCCTCTGTGAACATCTGCGCCCTGGATTTGCGGAATGGCTTCCTTAATTCACTTTACCAGCCCTGCTTCCTTCTGTTCTAAAATTCTTCCCATGCGGAGAGATGCCAATGGTTGATCTTGGTTTTTGAGTTCCCTTCCCCATTTCCAAGTGCAGAGTGGAAATGGCAGGAAGAGGGATTCATTCGTTGGCTTGTCCACTCAGACCTGGCAAGGCATTGTCCTCCTCTGTGTGGCAAAGCTGAGCTCCAGAATTCTCCAGCTTATGGGGAGAGGAGTGGGAGGAGGGACGATCTTTCTGGCTTCAGACTGGAAGTTGCCTAGAGTACTCTCGTCACCCTCCTCACCCACCCGACAGGTGCCCTGAACACACCTAACAGCAAGGGTGGCTGGAAATGGGAAATGTCGTTTTCCTCTGACCACCTGTGTCTGGATGCAGCTGTCCCGTGGACGACTGCAGAGAATGGACTGTGGTTGACATTTGGCAGCCCCAATAGGCAGTGTGCAAGATATCTGTGCAGTCCCGAAGGTTCCTTGACCTGAAGAAGTAAATAAACATTCATATTCACGATGGAATGTCACAAAATGGCGCTGTGTGCTAGGCACCGTTCTAGGGCTGAGATTTATCAGTCCCATCACTGCATTGCCATTGGCTCAAGACATTGAACAATATGTAGATTAATCAGTCACATAATACAACCTGACATCATGGCAAACCCTATGAAGGAAAATAGTGCGGATATGGGGATGGCCCAGATTGCCACTTAGGGTGGTCAAGAAAAGAGGCAGGGAATGCAAAACCGGGAGACTGCAATGCAGTCGGGTTGGGGAGATATCAGGGGGCCCTGAATGGGTGGAGCAGGAAGAGCCTGGGGAGAGGGGAAGAAAATGTCCAAGAGGCACTGGAATTCTGGAGTTCATCCTAAGTGACATGTGAAGCTCTGGGGGGGTCAAGCTTGAGGGAAAGACATGATTTAATTTCTGCAGTATTTATTAGGATCACTTCTGGCTGCTACGTAAAGAGGAATTGAAAAAGTATTTTCTTTGGGATCTTTGCCTTTATAGGCATGAGGTTTGGCCTGAGGGTTTCTGCTGTTTTGTTTTGTTTTTTTAACATTTTATTTGTCAGAGAAAGAGAGAGAGAGCACAAACGGGGGGAGCGAAGAGAGGAATCAGGCTCCCTGCTGGGTGGGACTTGATCCCAGGACCCTAAGATCATGATTTGAGCTGAAGATAGACGTTTAACTGACTGAACCACCCAGGGCATTGCTGGTCTGAGGGTTTCTTGTTAAAATATTGACAGGGCCAGGTTTTAGAGTTGTGACTATACTAGTAAACTGCATTGTAATATTATGTTACAAATCCACTGTGAAACAGTACTAATCAATTGGATTGGGATGCTTACCTCTTTTTTTTCTGTTATAAGGATACTTTAAATAGCAGAGCTCTGACACATTCATTGAAGTTTCAAAACTTCATGCTTAGGGGACAAATTTGGAAAATTCCTTCATAGTCAGTAGCCTCTCTGATGAAGTGTCCCAGTTTTAATGGCTTTTTTTCATAGAACTAGGTGTCTTATACTTTTAATATTTTCTAAATTTGTAATTGCTGCTTTTACCTGCTAATTTTCCTCTCTTGATTTCCTTGAGAAATCTTGGTTTCCTGATTCAAGAGCTTAATTATTATCATGCTTTTTTTGTTCAATAATGAAATTATACAAAGCTACAAGTTTCCTTCTTATTACAGCTTTTTAAATTTTTTTTTTTAAGATTTTATTTATTTGACAGAGAGAAACACAGCGAGAGAGGGAACACAAGCAGGGGGAGTGAGAGAGGGAGAAGCAGGCTTCCTGCTGAGCAGGGAGCCTGATGTGGGACTCGATCCCGGGTCTCCAGGATCATGACCTGAGCCGAAGGCAGTCACTTAATCAACTGAGCCACCCAGGCGCCCCCTTATTACAGCTTTTAACCATATTCCATAACTTTTGCTGTGCATTATTTTCATTGTCACAAATTTTAAATAGTCTGTAATTATAATTTGATTCCCTCTTGAATCCAAAAGTTTTTGAGATCTTCGAGATCTTCCCCCCAAAATAGCATCTGCTGCTGTTCTAGAGATGCATACAGTTTATAAATGGATAAGTCATCATCAAAACCTGCCCCCACCCCTCTGTCAGTCCTAAGGAATAGATACTTCCAATAGTTTGGCATGCATCCAAGTAGACCTTGCTCAAACCCATAAAATGATATATTGCAAGCATATATGATTTTTTAAAAAGAGATAATATGCATGTCCCCCAGATCCTTTATTTATTCAACAATGAGCTATCTGTAGATCTGTCTGCTTCAGTCATTTAAAATGGCTATATTATATTATGGAATGCATTTTAATCATTCCCCTACTCATAGGCATCTAGGAGGACTAGACTGTCTATTTTTTAAATGTCCTTTTTCCTCATGCACTCATGCTATACTACTAGACCAAAATTATGCCCATTTTCCCCCTTTTTGTTTTTAAATTATTTTTTAAGATTTTATTTATTTGACAGAGAGAGACACCACAAGAGAGGGAACACAAACAGTGGGAGTGGAAGAAGGAGAAGCAGGCTTCCCTCTGAGCAGGAACCCCGATGTGGAGCTCAGTTCCAGGACCCTGGGATCATGACCTGAGTCGAGGGCAGACACTTAAGGACTGAGCCACCCAGGGGCCTCATTTTTTCCCTTTTTATACATAAAGGCATGAGTGTGCTTCTAGGCTGCCTAAACCAACACACAGAAACAACTGTCTGATTTATAGCATTTGTTGATTTCCACCCCCCTCATCTAAGGGGAATATGTCTCAAGACCCCCGGTGGATGCCTGAAACCTGACCCCTATATATACCATATTTTTTCTGATGCATGTGTACCTATGATAAAGTTTAATTTGATCAGTTCTGGCACGGTAAGAGATTAGCAACAGTAAGTCATAATAAAATCGAACACTTGTAACAATGGACTCTAATGAAAGCAGCATGACGGCGATCTCTCTCAGTATCTTGCAGCATATGCACCATTCTTGTGAGGGTGTAAGATGGTGAGATTCCTACTTGACAAGATGGAGGGAGGGGCAGATTGTGATGTGACTTTAGGCTCCTGTGACCCCCCCTGACCGCACATGGCAAGGAGGGGGCTCTGCTTCCTGACCACTGTTGACTGTGGGTAACTGAAACCATGGATAACTGGGGGATAACTTACTCCCAGCATGGCCAACTTCAAGATGGGGGTAGTTCTCTGACAATTCCTGAAAATTTAACTATGGTGTCTTGGGAGCTGGTATAAGCCAGTTGAAGCTGATTCAAGCATACCACTAGGAGAAGCCAAAATGCTTCCAAAATCATTACACTTGTTCAGTGTGTAATAATGCTCTTCTCCCTAGAACTTCAGTAGCCCTGAATATTGAGATTTAGTCTTGGGATGCCTGGCTAGCTCAGTTGGTTAAGTGTCTGCCTTTATTTCAGGTCATGATCCCAGGGTCCCGGGATCGAGCCCCACATTGGGCTCCCTGCTCAGTGGGGAGCCTGCTTCTCCCTCTCCCTCTGCCATTCCTCTCCCTCTTCTATCTCCCTGTCAAATACATAAATAAAAGCTTTAAAAAAAAGATGAATTCTTTTTTTACAATTTGAGAGATTAAAAAGTTGTCTCTCACTTATATTTAGTTAGCATTTCACATGCTTAATGCTGCTCTATGTCTTCTATGAATTGCTTATTCATATGATTCACTTTTTTTTAAACATTCAGCAACATTTTAATTGAGCATCTTTTACATACTCTCCATCCCTCTGGCTGCTGGATAGAACAGTGAACAAGACAGATTCTGTTCTCTGCACTAGTCAAGTTTATGTTCTAGGGAAGGAGACAGATAAAATTATCATGAGTTGAAAATAAACTATTAAATTAACAACCAGGCAGCTGAGCTGGAAAATAAGAGAAGTACCTCCTTCTTGCTATGACATTTGGGGAAGGCCTCTCTGGGGAGGCAGGATTTTTGCAAGCCCAAATGTGTGAACGAGCCAGCCAGGCAGACAGCACGAGTTGGAGACTGGAGGTTAGAGGTAGCGTCCACGAGCTTTCCAAGTAGCGGCAACAGATGTGTGCAAAATCCTGAGAATTTGGGAGAGTCGGGGAGAAGATTCTCAAGGCCAGAGCATAGAGATGAAGGAGGAGAGAGAGACAAGGACCAGGCCAGGACCTGGGAGGGGATTGGATTTTATACTGAGTGAGTGGTCAGTGGCTGCTTTGGTGGAGAATCAATGTAATCCTATTGAAAATAAAAAAAATATAAAAATCCCTTTTGCGGCTGTGAATTATTTGGTTACAAGTAATAATGTTCTGGACCAGAATCAGCACATTACACAACTCCAGGGGGAACTGTTCAAATTTCTCTACTACAGGCAGCCCGGTGGATGAAAATGATTGGTATGATGTTTAGCTAACATACTGTTGGGTTACTATATGTATTGCAAATATTTTTTTTTTCACAGTTGGTTGTAACCCGTTGCATGATGCAAAGTATCAAAGGTCTAAATTTCCATGAGGTCCCATTTGTCCATCCTTTTTCTTTTCTTGCTTCTGAGCTTCCTTGTTGCATTTAGGGAAATCCGCCCGTTAGCAAATTTGTAAGACATGCTTTCATATTCTTTCCACATTCAGACTAGGAAAAACCCCATAGATTCTACTTTATTTTTAAAAAATAGTTTACTTATTTGAGAGCGAGAGAGAGTGTGTGCACAAGAGAGCACAGTGTGTGTGTATGTTTGTGTGTGTGTGGGGGGTGAACAAAGGGAGAGGGAGAAGCAGGATCCCGGGACCCTGAGATCATGACCTGAGTTGAAGGTAGATGCTCAATGACTGAGCCACGCAGCCGCCCCATGTTCTGTTTTTAAAGAACTGTGGGCCTTGATCCTGGGACTTCGGGATCATGACCCGAGCCTAAGGCAGATGCTCAACAGCTGAGCCCCCCGACCGCTCCAATTATTTATCTTTTTAAGAAGAAGTTACCACTGGGGCGCCTGGGTGGCTCACTCATTGAGCTACTGCCTTCGGCTCAGGTCATGATCCCAGAGACCCGGGATCGAGCCCCAGCATCGGGCTCCCTGCTCGGCGGGAAGCCTGCTTCTCCCTCTCTCATTCCCCTGCTTGTGTTCCTCTCTCGCTGTGTTTCTCTCTGTCAAAAAAATAAATAAAACCTGAAAAGATATATAAAAAGGTAAGTAATTATAGTAACAGGTACTCCTTATAGAAATGTCTTTTGGGATTTGTCATTAAATTTAAACCTATTGTTTTCAGGGTACTGAAAAATGACTTTTAAAAAAATGACTTGTTCTGCACTTAGAACGACAGTCATATAGCTTTATCTTTTTTTTATAACATCATGGATGATATAACTTACTTTGATTTTCCATTGTTGAGCCTCCATATATTTCTGGAATAAATCCATCTGGGCCTTGATGCTAGCAAACTAAAATCTCAGCATTTTATTTAGATTTTTGGGGGGGGCATCAAAATTTACAAATGAGATTGATTGGGAACTTTCATTTTTCTAGTATCTTTGCTTGGTTTTGGTGTGAGAAACAGAGTCTGACACTTCTCTTGTACTTATTACAAGTCATTTATCATTTAGACTCAAAGAACGATGGGGAAAAAATTGGGTCTTTTTCTCTGCTCTGATGTGGCTTAAATAACAAAGAAGTTACGTATTATTTAAAAATTTGATCCAACTGGGTCATCTGGGCATGGTGATTTTGGCGGCGAGTGTCTCTGTTCATTGTCTTCTGTTGTTATTGGTGAATTTGTTTTTGTTCTATCCTAAACCAGTTGTGTTTGTCTCATTCAATTTTTAAAAATCTTATTGGTATAAAGTTGAACAGAGTAGGTGTGGAAATTAATTGTAATGTTTTCCCAGTAGCTTTTACTACCTTTGCTTCAGGGTCCCTAATGTTATATGGGTTTCTGTGGGCTTACTCTCTAAGTGAGACCAGATTTTGCAACATTTTGTTTATTTATTTAAAAAAATCTTTTAAAAAATATTTTAGGTATTTATTTGACAGAGCGAAAGAACACAAGCAGGGGAAGCAGTGGAGGGAGAGGGAGAAGCAGGCCCCCCGCCGAGCAGGGAGCCCAAGGTGGGGCTCAATCCCAGGACCCTGAGATCATGACCAGAGCTGAAGGCAGATGCTTAACAACTGAGTCATGCAGGAACCCCCAATATTTTGTTTATTGGGCTTGTCAATAAATTAGGTTTGGGTTAATTGGGTTTGCTTTTTTGTGTTTCACTAGCTTCTCCCAGCGTTCTTATTAATTTCATCCTTCTCTCTTCTTTAGGCTTCTTTGACTCATTCTTGTTTTTTTTTTTTTTTTTTTTTTTTTTTTTTTTTTTTTTTTAAGATTTTATTTATCTGACACAGCTAGAGAGGGAACACAAGCAGGGGGAGTGAGAGGGAGAAGCAGGCTTCCCGCCGAGCAGGGCACCTGATGTGGGGCTCGATCCCAGGTCTCCGGGATCATGACCTGAGCCGAAGGCAGTCGCTTAACCAACTGAGCCACCCAGGCGCCCCTAGAAGAGATTTTATGTTTGTATTTAAAAATATTCCAGGTAGCTATTGTTTTGGCAATTGTTAAACGGTCGACTTATTAATATTTAATTTTGACTTGAGGATGAGCCCCTCTTAGGATTTTTACTTTGTGAGATTTATCAAGATTTTCTTTGTGGCTCAGTGACTGAATTTTCTAAAAACTTTTTGGATATTTGGGGAAAATGCATTTTAGGTTTGATGATCCATCCATGTTTAAAAGTCTCATTATGCATAATGCATACATCCTATATATTTCTTTCTGTCTCATAGTTTTAAAATCCCTAGTGAATTAATTAAAATTTTCACCATCATTATGGTTTATTCATACTTTTATTTCTTTGAATTTTGCTTTCAGTATTTCTCCACTGTATTTCCTTTTATTAAAAAAAATCAGGATTGCTGTTATTTCTTTGGTCTGTAGTTTTTACCAAAACAAAGTATTCTTTTTTGTCTCTTTTGATGCGTTTTTGCCTTTTTTTTGGCTCTATATTATCTGTTATCTGATAGAATATTTCCTGCCTGATTCCTTATTAATAATAAGTGTATCATTTGTCTTTGTTCGGTCCTTTGTCTTCTGTTCTTCTCTGTCATTTTGTTTATTGACCCTATCTGTGTATGTATATATATACATATATAGTTTGTTCATTTATTGGTGTTTACATCTTAAAAGTCCTTGAAAGAAATAACTGAACAAGTTTCACAGCCACAGTATAATTATTTAGATGTTCTCTATTGTTTACTGGTTTCTTTGCTGACCTGTCTGCCCTCTTCCTTGTTTTTTTTTTTTTTTTTTTTTTTTTTTTTTTTTTTTTTTTTTTTTTTTTTTTTTTTTTTTTTTTTTTTTTTTTCTGTTTTGCTTTTTGTTTTGTTTTGTTTTTTTGGTTGGGGGTGGTTAACGAAGGATAGCGTCTCCCTTTTAAAAAAACAGGATGAATATTTGGGTAGCAAGCCTATGAGTATGTGTATTTCTGAAAAATATCTTTATTTCACTATTCTAGATTTTAATTGAATTTTTTATAAAGATTTCATTTATTTGTTTGACAGAGAGAAACACAGCTAGAGAGGGAACACAAGCAGGGGGAGTGAGAGAGGGAGAAGCAGGCTTCCTGCCAAGCAGGGCACCCGTGGGGCTCGATCCCGGGTCTCCGGGATCATGACCTGAGCCGAAGGCAGTTGCTTATCCAACTGAGCCACCCAGGTGCCACCGGGAAAGTTTTAAGAAAGAGTAGAATAAAGGGTTAGCCCAGAGCTTGGAAAATGTGCAGGTTTATGGGGTGGGGGAAGGGAACTATACACAGAAGAGGAGGCAAACAAGCTGTGTCATGAGAGATGATTTTCAAGTAAGGGTGGGAAGTCCATAGTATATTCCCAAGAAAAGGCAAGAAAGGAGGAGTGGAAAGTAAGAGAAGTCCTTAGACCTGGAAATTTATTTTGTATTAGGGACCTTTGCCAGTGGAGTTGGTGGCCCCAGGTTTTGTTTATTATTACGGAAAATTTCAAACATACACAGATGCACAGACAAAGGTACGAGAAACCCCCTTGTCCATAGCTCCTAGCTGTCCCTGCCAGCCCCTGCCTGCCCTCACTCCTGCCTCACACTCCCACACTGGATTCTTTTGAAGCAAATCCCAGAGATCATATAATTTCATCCCTAAATAGTAAATAGGTTAATTTCATGTTTTCCTTCTGAAAGGTAATAAGGTAAAGACACTCTTTGGGAAACAAGCACGATGCCATTATTATACGAAACATTTGACACTGCTTCCTTAACACATTCAAATTAGACTTGAATTATTTGAACTTCATCACTTTGAAGTTATTGCTCCATTGTTTTTTTTACACCTAGTTTTGCAGGTGAGAAGTAGAATACTCAGTTCTCTTTGTAAATTAATTTGGCTTTTCAGAAACTGGCAATATTTGATTTTTAGACTTGGGAGTCATGTATTTCACCCCTCTCCTTATTTCCTGAGCTCTAGCCACACTGGCTTTCATATAGTTTCCTAATGTGCCATGCCACAGGCCCTTTGCACAGGCGGATCCCTCTTCTTAAAATGCTGTTCTCCAAATACTCCATTCTGCCACTCCTTGCTTACATAAACCTCATGGTTCTTCAGATGTGAACATAATGGGCACGCTGCCTGGGTATCTTCCTAATACTGCTACCATATCATTCACTTGTACTTCATCCTCTCATCAGAACTATAGTCTAATGTGTCCGTTTTTGGGGGAACAGTGTTTTTCCTACCACACCACAAGATAAGCTCTGATACACAGTATGTATATTGATTCCTCATTGCCTTAACAGTACCTAGCACAGTGCTTTACACACAGTAGGTGCTCAGTAAACATGTGTTAAAGACTTGAATGCTTGAATTACTTCAGTGAATGAGTAGTGAATATCTTCCAAGTTACTCCTTGTATCTTTATTATCTGAACACTTTATTTCTGGATTTTTTTTCCCCATTGCTTTGTACTGTATCTCTGCTCCTGAAATCCTCATTAGATGGATACCAGATTTTACCCAAAGCGTCTACAATGGCATTTCACTTTTCTCTCATGATTTAAATTCGGACCTCTTGTCTCTAGCATTCACTAATTTGTACTTCAGCCTTACATTAGCTTTCCTGGGACTGGTGTTGGCTCTTTGTGAGGTTTTTGTTGTTGTTGTTATTGTTATTTTCCAAGAAATTTACTTCTTTTCCATGACAGTGTATGCTTACGTTATTATTTATTTTACTTTATTTAATTTTAGAGAGAGAGAGTGAGCATGTGCACAGGAGCCCTTTGGGGGTGGAGGGGGGATAGAGGGAGAGAAAAAAATCCCAACAAGTGACATGCCTGGCTTGAAACCTGACACGGGGCTCGATCTCACAATTCTGAGATCACAACCCGAGCTGAAATCAAAGAGTCAGTTGGACGCTCAACCAGCTGAGCCACCCAGGCATCCCAGTGTATGTACGATGTTCTCTCATATGTCTCTGAGGGAGCTAAAGTCATTTATTGCGAAGGTGTTTTCTGTTTCTGAAGTTAACTCTGCTTTTATGAGTTTTTCGGTTTGTTGAGTCCAGCACTTCTCCTTCCTGCTACTGTTTTTTTCCTTGAAAGATTAGGAATGAAGGATTGCCTTCTCCCTTTTAAAAATCAACACTCTAATCATCTAAATAAGTCATGTGTGACTTATTCCCTTTTACAAAGTGAGGGGAAATGAATGGCACGATGGCTCTGTGATTATTCAAATTATTCTGTTTCTCCATGCCTGAGGATATAAGGATTATTCGAAATACATTCATCAGTTTGTTCAAGTATTCCATTAACTGTCTGTACCACATCTCTAGGTCCTGGGGACAGGACTCTGAATACATTTCTGCTCTTTTCCTTATCAGGGCAGCTAAGGAGAGGAAAACTACAGGTCAATAGATGGGATCCAGTACAACTGTATTTATTAAAGCAATCACGGTAACAGATTGCGTATAAGCACAGGAAAGGAGGAGCTTGGGGGAGATGCTGAAGTATGGGAGATGCAGAAGAAATAGTTATTTCCTTTTTTGCATCCCTAGTGCTAGAACATAGTCAATACTCTTTGGTAAAAAATTTTCAGGGCGCCTGGGTGGCTCAGTGGGTTAAAGCCTCTGCTTCCGGCTCAGGTCATGATCTCAGGATCCTGAGATCAAGGTCCGCATCGGGCTCTCTGCTCAGCAGGGAGCCTGCTTCCTCCTCTCTCTCTGCCTGCCTCTCTGCCTACTTGTGATCTTTCTCTTCAAATAAATAAATAAAATCTTAAAAAAAATTTTTTTTTCATCACTTTCTCTCGAAGTATACTGACATACTCCGTTAGTGTGAAGCATACAACATAGCGATTCAGCATTGATAGACGCTACAAAGTGATCACGGCGATAAATCCAGCTCCCGCCACCCTACAAAGTTGTTACGTATATGAACTCCATTCCCGGTTAACTGTGGATCCCTGTGTTGCATTTATTTTATAACCGGCAGTTTGTACTTTCTAACCCCCCTACCCTTTTTTGCCCATCCGCCTGCCTCTCTCACTGCTGGCAGCCACCAGATCATTGTCTAGAGCCGTGAGTCTGTTTCCGCTTTGTTTGGTTTGTTCCTTTGTTTTGTTATTTCGACTTGACATGTAAGTGCAGTCGTACGATATTTATCTTTCTCTGTCGGACTCATTTCACTTGGCGTAGTAACCTGTAGGTTCACTCGCGTGGCTTCACGTGGCAAGATCTCATCTACTTTTATGGCTGAGTAATTTTCCACTGTATGTATATACCACCTGCCCTTTATCCATTCATCTGTCCACAGACTCCTAGGTGCCTTCTACATCTTGGCTCTTGTAAGTTACACAGCAGTGAATATAGGGTTGCATAGATCCTTTTGTCTTAGTGTTTTCATTTCTTCAGATAAGTATCTAGAAGTGAAATTGTTGGATCATAATCTTTTTAGAAAAAGATTTATTTATTTTAGAGAAACAGAGCACGAGAGGGAGGGGGAGTGGGAGAGAGAATCTGAAGCCGACTCCCGAGCTGAGCACAGAGCCCTACGGGGGGCTTGATCTCACAACCCCGAGATCATGACCTGAGCTGAAACCAAGAGTTAGATGCTCAAAGTACTGCACCTTTCGGGCACCCCCATGAAAGTTTATTTTTAATTTCTTGAGGAAGCTCCATGTTGGAGAAGATTAATGTAGGACCAGAACAGAAATATTCTTCTTCTTAAATTAATATTTTCAATTACTTCTGTGGACACAGTGGGGAAAACAGTCCCCAACATTAGTTATACCATGACTCTATTTAGGTAAATTGTAGGTATCCTGATGCTTAACCAGTTAAGTGACAAATAAGTTATTTCAGCAAAGTTTAGAAGTGGTAAGTCATAAGTCTACAGTGTTTTTGAGGGTGAGAGTGGTGGGAGAGAAGTGGGGGGAGAAACAAAGGGGCAGGAAGAGCTGGGGGAGGAGAGAAGAAAGAGGAGGGGGAGGAAAACAGGCAGGCAGGGGGACATCTGGGAAGTGCCCAATTTACTTGGGTATTTATTTTCACTTTAGCAAAAGTGCCCCCACATCTACCCTGCCCTCTTGGATGACATGACCACATGTTTCTGGAAGCAGAAAGATACAAGAAAAGTGAAGAGAGACTTTCTCCACTTACCCACATGCCATTTCTACATTTGCAAGGTGCCAACTAGTTGGCACATTCTGTCTTCAGTCTTGTTTGTGGTTCTCACGTGGAAATAAACATTTATTAGCATGAGGTATCTTATTCTCCTGAGAACCAAGATATTGTGGAAATATATTATCTGAATATAATACAGTGTGGGCGATAGGAGAGCCAACTGATCATAAACAAATGCAGATTCAAGATGATTTTCGTTCATGTATACATTAAAGAAAATAAAATGCCTGACTAGTATTGAATAAACAAATTGCGATATTGTTTCTCACGAAATAAGAAGTATGGGGTATTTATTTAACAGCACAATGGTATACTGGCCAACCTGTGTCATTTTCTTTTCCTCGTGTCATAAGATGGCTGCCATAGAACCAGCATCTTGTTTTCATTCCAGGACATTCCATTCCAGGGACAGTGGAGATCAAGACTGATTTTATCTCCATATCTCCTGGGTATCAGGAAAGCTAATGCAGTCCCAGGAACTTTCACATCTTGTAGCCCAGCACTAGCTAATAGGGCTACTCTTGGCTGCAAATGAGGCCAGAAAAAAAGAGTGATTAGCTTTCCCAGCTTCCTTGGAAAAAGTAGACAAATGAGAAAGAGGATGAGAGTAAGTTTCAGGTTGGCAACCAATAGTATCAATCAAAGATTTGATATTTGCATGGTAGACCTTTCTCCATCCTTTAACTTTCAACCTATGATTTTATATTTTATATAATGATATTTTATATTTAAAGTAGGATAAGCTAGGTCTCATCTTCTTAGCTAGTCTGACAATTTCTGCCCTTTAATTGCAGTATTACCCAACATATATTTAATGTAATTATGTACAGACTCGAGTTTAAATCTCCCATCTTGCTATTTGTTCTGTCTGGCTTCTCTGGTTTTGATCTTCCGTTCCCGGTCTCATGTCTGTTTTAGGTTCAATCAAGTTGTGTGGTTGTTTTGTTCTTGGCTTGGGTTCTGTTTTCTTCAATAGGTTTTTTTCAGCAACACATCTTTAAAAAAAATTTGTGTGTGGCTGCTGTAAGGATTACAGTATCTCTACTTAACTCCTCAGTGTCTATCACTACCATAAGTTAACTTCATATCCTTCATGTATAATGTAAGATATCTACAATAATAAACTCCTTTATGCTTCTTTCATCCTTTGTCTCTTTGTTGATGTGAATTTTACTTTTATGTATATTCTCAACTCTATTCTACATTGCTTTATTTTTACTTCAGTCAATTAAGGAATGCAAAAGTAAGAAAAATAGTCTTTTTGCATTTATCTATTTGCCATTTCTGTGGACTGTTCTTTCTACCTATAGACTGAAATTTCTACACAGCACTATTTCAGTTTAGTAGAAAGAAATTTCTCTACAGTTTCTTGTAAAGTGGATCTGCTGGTAATCAATTCTCTCAGCTTGCATTGATCTGAAAATGTCTTCTCTTTTTTTTTTTTTGCCATAATTAAAAAAGAAACCAAACTACCTATATCTTTATCATCTTCCTCCTAAAATAGTTTTTTTAAAAATTAGATTGTCTTTAGAGTTGCAGAATAGTTGCAGAGATTCATACCAGCAGTTCTCATATACCCCACATCCAGTTTCCCCAGGCATGAATTGCCTGTGTTGTTGATACATTTGTTACAGTTAATGGAGCGATGCATTGTAATTCTAAAGTCCATGCTTTTATCAGATTTCCTTAGTTTTTACCTAATGTCCTTTTCCTGCTCCTGGATCCCATGTAATTGTCAGATCTCCTTAGGCTGTGACCGCTTGGCAGGCTTGCTTGCCTTTGCTACCTCTAGCCATTTTGAGAAGGCCACTTTAGGTATTCGGTATCCTGTCGCTCAAATGGTATTTGTCAGGTATTTTTCTTAGGACTAGACCCAGTTGTGTGTTTCGAAGGGAAGGGCAGCCACAGGGTCCTCACCTTGCTTTGTAGGTGGTGTCTATGTGATTTCTCCACTGTTGAGTTATTTTTCTCGTTCTGTGCAAGGAAGTCACTCTGTGCAGCCCACATTTAAGAAATGGGATTGATGTGGCACCTGGCTGGCTTGGTCGGTACAGCACATGACTCTTAATCTTGGGGTCGTGAGTTTGCGCCCCATGTGGGGCATAGAGATGACTTAAAAATAAAATCTTTTTAAAAAAAGAAAGGGAATTTATGCTCCCCTTTTGGGTATTTTGAGACTTAAATATCTCCATGAACTATTCCAGGATCTTCTGCGTGGGAGATTTGCCTATTCTTTTCTATTTGTATCAGTAAAAATCTGTGGATATTTGTTCTATACTTTGGTTATAATCCAGGACTACTTTGTTTTCTTGTTCCACCTTTTATTTTGTGGTCATTTTTAAAAGGTATTTACTGTTTATAGGATTCCAGGTGGCGTTATTTTTAAGTCTGAGCACTTTATTTTTTTTAAAGATTTACTCATTTTAGAGAAAGAGAGAGAACATGCGAGCATGTGTGCATGAGTAGGAGGAGAGCAGAGGGAGAGGGAGAGAGTCTGAAGCAGACTCCATGCTGAGTGCAGAGCCTGATGTGGGGCTCGAGTCTATGACCCTGAGATCATGACCTGAGCTAAAACCCAGAGTTGGAGCCATGGACTGAGCGACCCAGGCCCCAACTTTGAGCACTTTAAAGATGTTATTCCATTGTCAACAACATCCATTGTTTCTCAGTAAAGTCAGTAGTAATATTCCTATTTTTTCTTTTATAGGTGATCTATCATTTCCCCCCCTGACTACTTAAGATTTTTTTCCTTACGTTTTTGGGTTTTAGCAGCTTCTTGGGATGTGTCTGATTTTGTCTTTTTTTTAGATTTATAGATTAATCCTGCTCAAAGGTGCTGAGCTTCGTTGTGTGTGTGTGTGTGTGTGTGTGTGTGTGTGTGTGTGTGTTTAATCAAATCTGGAAAAATTTAGCCAATATTTATTCAATTTTTTTCCTGTGCTATTCTTTCTTTTCTCCTTCATGGACTCCAGTTGCATATGTGATAGTTTCCTTGAGTTCCATATGTTACTAAGATGCTTTTTAATTTTTTTTTAAGCTTTTCCTCTGTTTCCAGATTAGATCATTTCCAGTATTTTCTTCAAACTCACTGACCAGTTCTTTTGCCACCTCTAGTCTGCTGTTAAACGTGTCTTTTTTTTTTTAGTTTCTTTTCCCCCCGTATGTAGAATTTCCATTTGGCTCTTTGATTCTAGAGTTTCCATTTCTCTGCTGATATTTTCATCTGTTCATTCATTACTACTGTGTTTTCCTTTAGCATAGAAACATATTCCTTTTTTTAAAAGATTTTATTTATTTATTTGACAGAAAGAAACACAATTAGAGTGGGAACACAAGCAGTGGGAGTGAGAGAGGGAGAAGCAGGCTTCCTGCAGAGCAGGGAGCTCAACAGGGAGCCCAATGTGGGGCTTGATTCCAGGACTGTGAGATCATGACCTGAGCCGAAGGCAGATGCTTAATGACAAAGCCATCCAGGTGCCCCTCAAAACATATTTCTAACAGCTGTTTTAAAGTTGTTATTTTAAAGTCTGGCATCTCAGTTGGGTATTTTTTGTCCAGTTACAGTGAACTGGTATTTTTTCCCTGGTTACAGGCTCCCCTTTCCTGATGCTTCTCCTGTCCAGTAATTTTTGTCTGTGTATTAGACATTCTGAATACAACACTGTTGAGAGTTTGGCTTTTGCCATCTTCCTTTAAGGAGTGCTGAGTTTTATTCTTGCAGGCATTTAGATTGCTTGAGCCTTTGGGAGCTTGTTGTAAATTTTTGTTCAGCTAGTTCTAAGAGAGGATAGTAGTCTAGCACCAGAGTAGCCTTCCTCCTTGGCAGTGGCATTTTTAGCTCAAGAAGTACATCAAGGACTCTTGACTAGCCCGGCTGGAGCTCACAAACTTCCCAGTCCTGGACAGCTTTTGCGATATCCGTGCAGGACCCAGTGCCCATGCAGCTGCTCCTGTGTCAGGCTCCATGGCCTCTCATCCAGCTCACATGCATCTTGACATCTGACCAAAGTCTTCAGGTCACCTCTGTGCAGATGTAGAGACCTCCCTTGCTTTCTGGACTGTGGTACCCTGCCCTGCAGTCCCCTAGCTGCTTTAGTGGTCCTAGATTCTGATCGCTGCTTCTCCAGCTTGGTGAAACCACTGGGCTCTGCTAGGCTTCCAGCTGACCCTGCTGCCATCCAGAAAGTACTTAAAAATAGAAATCTGGGAGATAGTGGCCCCATCTTGTGCATTTCTCCAGGATTCAAACTGAGGTGCCAGACTTTGTACACTTTCCTAGTTGCTCACAGCAGGATGGCTGGGTTGGTACCGGGGGCTGCGTCTTGGTCCTCAATTCTGTTTTATGAGGTTCAATTACAGTTTAAAACTTTGATCTCGTATGTTTTTTCTTAAGATTTTCTCTGCTTTTTTCCTCTTCCCCTCCCACCATTTCCACTGTTTCTGGGCACAGGCTTAGACATTTAGGTTTTGGTTTTTCTTTCTTTCTTTTTTTTAAGATTTTCTTTATTAGGGAGAGTGAATGTGAGCAGGGGGAGGAACAGAGGGAGAGAGAGAATCTCAGGAAGACTCCGAGCTGAGCGTGGAGCCCAATGTAGGGCTCAATCTTATGACCCTGAGATCATGACCTGAGCTGAAACCAGGAGTCAGATGCTCAACCAACTGAGCTACTGCATAGGTTTTAGAGTCTTCTTATTTGTTTTTCTTGGTTGGTTGATTTGTTACAGTTTCCAGATCTCTTCTGAAACTTGCCTTCTTGTCACTCATTATTATTCCATTTGTTCTGAAGGTTTTCAAATGCATGTTCGAGTTTCCTTTGTTGTTGTAACAAAATCCAAGTCATTTCTGGAATTCCTTCCATGAACTGACGTTTCTCTTAAATGTTGGTCAGACATTCTTTACATGTGTGATAACTTTTTTTTTTTTTTTTTTTTTTTTTTTTTTTTTTTTTTTTTTTTTTTTTTTTTTTTTTTTTTTTTTTTTTTTTTTTTTACTGCATCCCGGATCTTTTGTGTGATGCGTTGTAGAGACTGAATTCTGTTATCTCCTGCTGAAGAGTGTTGTGTTTTGTTCCAGCAGCTGGTTACATTGCTGGTGGGTCATGAACTTGTGGAGGCTTGGTTCTGCATTTCATTGGGCATGACACCGCTGGTTTTTGCCCTTAACACGAGCTTTGGATTATATTAAAAAGTACGAGATGTTGAGCAAGTTTCTCTGACTTAGTGAGACTCATATTATAAATTCAATGTCCTCATGAAATGGGCAGCAGCTGCAACCTGCCCATTTCTAACTTTTAGAACTCTTTTTGCTTTCCCCAACTTCTTGAAAGCTTGCCTGCATGTGGGGGTCAGCCAGGGATTTTTTTTTTAAGATTTTATTCTACTTTAGAGAGAGAGTGAGGGGAGTGGGAGAGGAGCAGAAGGAGTGGGAGAGAGAGACTCCCAAACAGACTCTGCATTGAGCATGGAGCCCAACCTGGGGCTCGATTACAGGACCCTGAGATCAAGACCTGAACCAAAATCAAGAGTCGGACACTTCACCAACTTGGCCACCCAGGTGCCCCGAGGATCTGCCAAGGATTTGAAAGGAGGTTTAAGGACAGATTTTGAGGGTCCCACCTTCTGTGGCCCCTGTATTTCCGGGCTCTCCCCTGTTCAATTTTTGGCTCCCCTGGGAATCCCAAACTCTGTCCTCCAACTCAAGCCAATGGTACTTGAATTGGCAGCACATTCTGACTGGAGAGTTCCTGAAGGACAAATGCAGTGTCAACATACACCTTTCCAGATGTGGTTTTCCTTCTTCAATGGTCAACCCCCACCCCCCCACCACCTAGTTTCTCTCTGCTTTTCATCTTTTTTTGGCACCTTCAAATACTTGACTTTCCACTTTGTCCAGACATTGTAACTAACACAAGCCATATTGGAAGTGAAGCTGAGGACTCAAGACATTGGAATCCATTCCTTTTTAGTTATATTAGAATCAGAAAATTAACTTTTATTAATCAGTGCATCATACATCATTCTCTTCTTGGGGATACCAGCCTAGTGCATGTGACCCAGGTGACAGAGAATTCACTATATTTATAAATGGGTTGATCCAAATGTAGAACGGCAGGTTTCTACTAGAATGCCTTCCTCAAATATCTTACCTGATGAGTTTCAACCTCCTGTTAAAGTGTATGGAGTTCCATCCATTCTTTACAGAATGGGCAAATTGGGCCTAAGGCTATCAGTCAGGTACTTCTTTTAGAAATTAATTTTGAGGCATTTCTGTCAATGTGGGGGAACTATTTGGAGGTTTAAGAGAGAATAGGAGGAGTCAGACCAGGAGAAGAGAGGGGGATGACTCACTGACATTGTTTTTGAGAAAAACGTTTCCAGGTCAGGTTGACCAGTCCTCCCCAATCCTGTGCCCACGGGAGCAAATGTGCCATGAGTCCTTTGTTGAGAAATTCACAGAGGATCTTGGAATTCCATTCTGTGCTTTAATCTGTCACTGAGAGCAGAGTGAATTCTGTAAAACTCATGCCGTTCTAATTTTATCCAAACTTCATTAGCTTGTCTTAAAATAATCCCCAAGCCAAAGAATAATAGAAAGCTGGCACTCATCACATCTAGCCACCTTTATTTTACTAATGAGGAGCCTGGGACTCTAGAAGGGATGGCTCAAGGTCGTAATACTCGTTAGTGGCTGAGCTGTGACTTGAACCTGTCTGTAGTCTGCTTTCCATGCACCAGACCTCTTTTTCCTGGCCATCCAGTCATCTCCTCCCCTCCCCTCCCTTTCCCCTCCCTTCACTTCTTCTCCCCTCCTTTTATCCCCTCCTTTTCCCTTCCCCTCCCCTCCATTCCCCTCACTTCCCTTGCTCCCCCTTCCCTTTCCCTTCTCTCCCCACCCCTCTCCTCCCCTTCTTCCCCTCTCTTCCCTTTCCTCCCCTCCCCTCCAGGAGCCCTGGCATGGCTTTACTTTGCCCATCCACAGTCCAATCTACAGTCCTAGTGTTACCTGAGCTTCATGAACTTAGTTTCTTTAGATAGCTTTACTGAGATAGAATTTACATACTGTGTGATGTACCCATCTTTCAGAAACGCTTTACTGCTGCCTGAAATCTGGATCCCAGATCCCAGAGCCAACATCAAATACAGAAGGAAGGCTGTTCCGAGCAAGACAGTCGGGGCGCCCCTGACCGCCCCCAGGGTGTATGCCCAGCCATAAACACACTCCTTTTTCCTGGAAGCCCCCAATCCAAGAAAACCCACATTTCTAAGTTTCTGGCCCCAGAAATCCATTCCCACCCATCTGCAGCAATTCCTCAGCATTGGCGCTGGGTTTCTCATCTCCTCTCCAAGTAGCACAAGTGTGTCAGACTGGCACACGTCGGCTGCCGAGTCTGATGCCCGAACGCAGAGGGAGACTTCCCAATCCATTTCCTGAGCTCTCTTGCTGTCATTAACATCCTTCTTCTCCCCCGTAACACAGCCCTTAGAAGGAACACGTTCTGTGAGTCGTCTTTGGCACAAAGGGGAAAAGAAGAAACTCACATTATTACTCTATTCGGGGCTTGTCTAGTCCTTGAACTCCACCCCCGTGTTGGGGCCTGTGGGGGTACCCAGGGGTTGTGTGGGGAGTCAGCGCAGATAGAGGCTCTGCTGTGGGTGGTGGGTGGGCAGTGTGGGCACGGGGACCCAGTCACACCCCACACCCTTACTGGGGGCATGGCGGTGGAGGCCTGCTGGCCGTCATCCTCCCCTCCTCCCTGACTACCCCCCCGATCCTCCCCTCCCCCCACCACCAGCCCACGAGCTTCCACGAGCTTCTCAGAGTCGGGTCTGGAGAACCTGGAACCAGACTGTGGACATCTGGGAGGTATGACTTGTAGGTTTACTTTGAAATCTCACATGATTATCTTCCAAACCCCAGTCCCGTTATGGTTAGGTCTCCTTCAGTTTGTAGCGATAAGGAAGCAGAAACTCTAAAGAAGTGACTAGACTCCGCCAGAGCCACGTAGATAAGAGCCTAGGCCAGATCCCGGGTGCCTTCCCCCCACCCCGTGGCTTCTGCCCCCAGCCCTCCCCATCAGCCCCGTTTTTGACTCCAGGGAGCCAAGCAAACTGGCCAGCCCAGCCACAGACCCTGGAGTCCCAGCTCCTGGCTCCAGGTCCTCGCCCCAGCAGGGTCTGAATGGCCCCCACGACTGTGCTGCCTTTCTCAGATGGCAGCCTTGCCATCTTGGGACGGACTCGATTCTGGCGAAGATCCCCCTTAGGGGAAATGCAGACTTCAGGGCGGCACATTGAGGCAGGTCAGCCCAGGGGGTGGAGGAGTCAGGGTCCCTGGTGGTCTGGGGGTCAGCTGATCCAGCAGGAGGTGGGGGGCAGCTTTGTCAAGTCGAGCTTCACGAGGGAGCTGTGGAAACAGGGCAAGTGCCAGTCCTTTTCTAGGACTGCGTCAGACAGACTGGGACATCTGCAATATTTCCTAAGCAAACTAGGTTACCCTCCCTGCTGCTGCGGCCACCCAAAGGCTTTGGGCAGCTGGGTGACCCAGAAACGGTCATCTCCTTGTCCAGCTCCATCTGGAATCCCAGCCCCCGATTGCGCGCTGACAAGCTAAGCGAGCTCGGTGGAGGCAGACGTTACAACACTGGATGGAGGGGAGCCCGTATTTATTGCAGGACGCTACCCCAAAGAAAGGGGGGAGGGGGAGGCAGAGGCTTTTTTTTTACCATCTTAAAAAAATAGATAGGAAAAGAATTAGGAAGCAAAATGACGAGACATCTTCTCTGTCTTCTTTGATGTTTTATAGTCTGGAGAAGCCAAGTAATGGTAGGAAAGAGTGCCATGGGATGGGAGGGGGGAAAAGCTTGACATCAAGCCACATGGATGGGAGTTGCTTAACTTCGAAGAATGACTTCCTCTCTGGGCCTTACTCTCTCAGGGTGTAATGACAGGGTTGGCTTAGAAAACCTTCAGGGGTCTTTCCTGCTCTGAAGGGCCATGGCGGGATGTGGTCTCTAGTTAATGATGCCAAGGAAGAGTAAGGAGTGAAGGCTCTGAGAAGTCACCTCTCCACCACCCCGAAAGGCTTGGCGATATAGCAAGGGGAGGAGATCTGCACCTGCTCCCCTTCATGCCTCCACACAGGGCACTCAGAGTGTGCGGTGCATTTGGTCAGGGGCAGTCTAGCCCTGGGGATGCAGGGGAGGGGGGGGGAAGCCGGCAGCCGCTGGGTCTCCCAGCTGGTTACCAATGGGGCCATGCTGGGGTTGGGACCAAGCTCAGTCACTCATTCATTCATGGCACTGTCTTTGGCCAGTGCCCCAGCCTGCTGAATCCTAGGCTCCCTGCTTCTCTTCGTTTATTTGGTTCCAGAGGGGTGTGGTCATAGGACCTTCCACCAAGATCACCCATCCAGCAGAGAACGCAGGCAGACCTGAGAGGCCAATTCCTCAGGGACCGCAATTTGCTCCCAGCAGCCCAGAACAGGGGCCCTACATACCAGCAGGAAGCAGCAACCCACCCCACCCCACCCGTCTTCTTCCTGCGTCTAAAGGTGGGACCTGAGAAAACCGCCGCAGACAATGAGACCCTGAAATAACAAGGTGAAGAGCCCGAAGGATATCTTCCCGTAAAAGTGACAGCTTCACTGCCGATTTTGCACACCAAAATCTCCCTCGGTAGCATCAGTGTCTGCTGGTGTCCTTTCCCTAGAACTCTGGTCCCCCTTGGATGGGAGCAAGAGGAGCCTGGGACTGGAATGCACCTAGGAAGTCTTTTTTTTTTTTTTTTTTACGATTTTATTTATTTGACAGAGAGAAACACAGCCAGAGAGGGAACACAAGCAGGGGGAGTGAGAGAGGGAGAAGCAGGCTTCCTGCAGAGCAGGGAGCCCGATGTGGGACTCGATCCCGGGTCTCCAGGATCATGACCTGAGCCAAAGGCAGTCGCTTAACCAACTGAACCACCCAGGCGCCCCATGCACCTAGGAAGTCTTAAAGGCATCATCTCCCTGGGGGTGGACCTTCACATAAATGATGTCGAGGACGGATGAGTCTAAAAACCATGTGTCAGGAACGAGAGTAAGTATTTAAAAAAAAAAAAAGATTTTATTTGTTTGAGAGAGAGATAGAGCGCATGAGCAGGGGAGGTGGCAGAGGAAGAAACAAACTCCCCGTTGAGCAGGCTGTCCAATGTGGTGCTCAATCCCAGGACCCCCAGATCACGACCTGAGCCCAAACCCAGAGTCGGATGCCCAATGGACTGAACTGCCCAGGTGCCCCTTGAGACAGTTTAGAGCCTATAAGATATACTGTGTCTATATTTTGTTGATCCCAGAGGCCTGCTCTGCATGTGGCAATATGATTAAAAGCTCGGCTCTGGAGTTAGACATGCAAGGGTGCAAGGCCGGGCTCTGACGTCCACTAGTAGCATGAACCCAGAGCCACTTCATTAGCCTCTCAGTGCCTTGGTTTCTCCATCAGAATGTGGGGGTGGTCATGGTAGGCTCACCTTCCAGGATTTTCTTGAGGCTCAAGTGAGTTCATCCGGATAACATGTTTAGAATGATGCTGGTACTTAGTAACAGAAGCTCTGTTAATAGTGTGTGTATGTGTGTTTTGTAGCGTCTGAAACAGTCAACAAGAGTAAAGTGGCAAAAATTTCAACAAGAATGACAGGTCACAAAGCATTCTCTCCCAGAGCTCATAGTGTTGAAGACTCAGAGAAGGTGGGGAGAGTATAATGGAGCATACTCACGAGCATAACATGAACTGAGGGAAGGGTGAGGGGTGGCGAGTAGGGGTGTCCACTGGAGTGTCATCCCAATGGAGGTGTATTGCTGTTTTTAATGAAGAGCTCACATGAGTGAGCCTCGGGCCACCTGGCCCCAGAGAGAACAATGATGGTCAAATGTGAATCTGCTGCTAATACTAATAGTGACGATAACAGTAACAGTGATTAAGAAAAAACCCAAGAGTGCCTTAACAAATAACTGCTTTCGTGAATGTCAAGGACATGACACAAGCGTTCAAGCTCGTCTTTGTGGTCTCAGTTCCTTTAGTTGGCACATGTTTTAAAATTGGAGTGGCCCCATGTTCAAAGAGGGAATGACAGAGGGATGAGAGGGCTCCTAGCTTTTCAGGCTGTGTGGTCAGTGGCCCCTGGTGCTTACCATCACGAGGTCTAGAAGACACAACCAAGTGTGAGCACGCACGGGCCACTGACCACGGACACCATGGGTCATGCTGCCCTAGGATTCATGGAGGGATTTCCACCAATTACAACGCTGTTGGGCCCGGATTACAAGTGTAGAAGCTAGTGTCCCATCTGTGGGATGAAAATAGGTAAGGTTTGTAATTGCTGTTATTTCGGTGACGACTTCCCGATGAAGAAATCGTGTGTTTCTCGATGGACTGGGATCCATCTTCTCTCCAAATGACAGGTTTTGGCTCTTCCGTTCCTGGATCTTCCCCATGGGTTCCAGAACACAGGGAAGGGGCAGAGTGATGAGTGATGGCATGCAATGCATGGTGGGAGGCATGGTCTACCCCAGAGCAAGAGGCTTTGGGGAGGGGTGGAGTTCGAAGAGCCTTGGGAACCAATGTGCTGGTCATCACGGTTTTCCGTACGCTGTTGCTGCTCAGGAAGTGTTTGTGGACCAGTCAGTGAGGGGCAGGAGAAAATTCCACAGTGGTCTAGCAGAGCCAGCTATGCTGGTCTGAATTCTTCATGCGGGTCGGGTCAAGAAAGCCAACTGAAAGCAGGGGAAGGGAGAGAGGAACGTATTGGCTCATTATGTTTAAAGTCTCAGGTGCTTCTGGCTCATGGTCCTCAAATGATGTTTTCAAGGTCTCTGTCGCTCTGCATTTTTTTCTGTCTCCCACAGTTTCTGTTTGCCTTTTCCTTCATTCTTGGCCAGGTTGTTGCCTTGGGTGGAATATGAGTCCCAGCATCTCCCAAATGCATAATCCTTACAGCTTAACATTCTGAACGAGAGTGAAGACACCCCTCATGTTTCCAACAAAGGCTCCAGGATTCTGGTTGAAATCCTGGTGGGCCTGTCTTGGATTGGCCATCATTATCTAAACTAGTTTCAGGGAGATGGGGGCCTCTGATGGGTGAGATGGGTCAGATTGGTCAGCTGGTTGCCTCTCGGGCCAGAGAAACCATGTGGACTATCAGAACTTCCCTGGAAGGAGGCTGGGGTGGTTCCCTAAGATGGGGGGGTGGGTTCTAGGCAAATGGAAGCCTCATGTGCGCTCTGTCAGTGCTGGGTGATGGCCATTGCCAGCAGAGGAGAACCCATATAAGGGAAGTAAGTCATTCAGAGAAGGACAGGTGCCATATGATCTCACTCACTTGTGGAATTTAAGAGACAAAGCAAATGAGCAAAGGGAAACAGGAGCAAGCAACAGAAAGAAAGAGAGACAAATGGGGAAATGCTCTCTTAACTACAGAGAACACACTGATGGTCACCAGAGGGGAGGCAGGATGGGGGAAACAGGTGGTGGAGATTTAGGAGGGTACTTAGTGTGATGAATGCAGGGTGGCATACGGAAGTGTTGAGCTATATTGGAATTAAAAATGAATGAATGAATGAGAATGGTAAAGAGAAAAAAGGAAAATCTACCAGTAATCAGGATGGCACATTGGGAAGTTTTCCGAAAATTTTGAGAGTAATTCTAGAGATCAGAGAGAGAGGAAGAAAGAATGGATAGGAAGTATGGATAGGAAAAAACCCAAACAATAGAACAGAGAAGAAGCAGGAATTAGTGCTGTTCCTGAAGCAATTTCACCACAGTTTTGAGAAGTAGGAATTACAGATGTAAATACATCACTTTCCTGGATTTCCTCCCAGGGTCCGTGTGAACAGGATGCTTCTCATTACAGACAGAAATGAAAGGAAAAAAATAAAAGCATGCCCAGAGCACCTTGCTAGATTTTGGGAGTGTACAAAGTTTAAACATTCAGTTAAGCATCTAGTCATTTAAGAGAATTTAAAAATTATTATATATCCAAAGTGATGATGTTCGGGCTGGCGTGGTCTTCTGCCTGGCGTTAAGAGGAAGACGTGCCTCAGGGTCCTGAGTTTGTGAACCAGGAACTTTGTACCCAGACGAAACCTCTTTCTTCTACAGAGACAACATAAAATCATCCATGGATACGCTCTGTCTTGGGAAAGTGTAAGTCTGAGGCTCTAGTGAACCAAGGGATCACTGGAGTTAGGAGCACAAGTTGGATGTTCTGCACAGAAAAACTGGCTGGCAGTCCCCAGGAAGGGAATGATACGCTCCAGTCCAGAGGTCCGGAGGGCTGGCACCTACACCAGAACCCTTGCCTGGGCTGGACGGGAGCCTCTGGAGGGAGCTTCCAAGCGAGGGGCTTCCTAATCCATGATCCCCCCTCCTAATGTGACCAACTCTAATCGAATATCAGAAATTCCTTTGGAAAAGCTTCTTCCTCAGAAGAGTCCAGGCCAAAAAAGTCAGCATACACTACAGCACTAACTGCACACTGGTCCTCAGTTGGCCCTTTTGCCGAAACACTCAAGATATATTATTTTGGATCAATTTCATCCCCAAATTCAGAAACTCAATTAAGTGGGATTTACAACTAAGCTTTAAAAATAAAAATGCTAAGCCTGTTTCTTTTGTTCTTGAGAGGTAGGTCTGTGGGCCATGTCCTCCTCCAGTTCTCTATGGATCCTGGTTTCTAGTGACCACGTGTTACTTTTTAAATGTGACCAACAATATATACATTTACAGGATGCAGTGGTGCGGGTTAAACCATATGCACTGATCAGAGCTCACACAGCCTTCGGGGTACTTCCTGATGTTTGCCCTTCTCTCCTTGCAGCTGTTTCTCCCATACACAGACCTACAGTCTCTGGCCATCCCTGCACCCTCCCCACTGCCCTTGGGGCTCCACCAGCACGCACCCCTGCCCTCACTGGCTGCCTCCTCCCATCTGGACTCTGGATCACAGCCACGCTGCCAGGCTGGCCTCAGCCACGTCTCCCCGTATCTTCAGTTTCTCTCCCAGCCCCCATCCATCTAACTTGCCTCCCCCCTTACCACCACCCCTTTCTCTCCCGCACACACTCGCCTACACACTTAAACAACAAGACTTACAGATTCAATTACCCAAACACCACAGTCCTCCCCCTTCTCTTGAAAAGCGAAGACAAGTGAACATCCTAATTGGAACGTGACCCGTCTCATTGGCATCAAGAGACAGAAGAGCCAGGACTGAAAAGAAATGGGGAGACAATGGCATGTGTTCCCCCCCCCGCCCCTTCCAGCCCCACCCCCAGCTGGCTGAGTCCTCTGTGGGCTTCCTGTGGTTTGACACCAGTTCTCTGCCACGCTGGGCACCAGAGAGTGGGGACAACTTGCTCTTTGTCTGTCCCTTTGGATCAAATGGTGAATTCTTTAATTGGAAGCTTTGGACTAAACATGCAGTGTAATCATCACTTAGCTCGGATCTGTAGATGATCTCCGCCCACCCAAAACTTTTGAAAAGCCTCCTTTGTTTTTGGTCAGTTGAAACACTGAACCCAGATCAAGCCCCTCTTGGCTCCCATGGTGCTGGTTGGACATGAGCCCATGTCGGATGGAAGCAGGGGAGCCACAGGCCCATCCTCTGTGGCCTTTGGTACACTTCCCTCTTTGCAGACCAGGCACCACAGAATTCTGCTGTGAGGCCCCTCCTCTAGGTTCAGAGCACTTTAAACTGAAGTTGATACTTATGAACATGCCGGGCTACGCGGCACTTTCAGATTGGTGGGCAACACACCTGGATGGCTTTGGAAACAAATCGTGAATGACTGAGTGGAGGGATTAGAAAGGATAGCTCATCGCGTGACCTTCCACGGGAAGCCTGGCCAAAGCCAAGCCTGGCTGTCAGTGTGCAAAGGTGTTTGGTGTCATTGCCTCTCAGGTGGTGGTGGCCACGGCAGGGCCCAGGAGGATTCCCCGTGGCAAGATGGCAGCCAGCAGGAGCCCCCCGAGAGTGAACTCAAGAGGAAATGGCATGAACAGGGACTGCTAGGAGCACATTGGGAATGGCTCCCTCTTGGTGCTGCTTGAGGACTCGTGACAGGTCCTGCGTTGTAAGGATTATTCATCCCAGGCCCACCCTGTGATGTTCAAGATGGCAGGATGGAGGGGTTCCTAAGAACTACTAAGAACTATGTGTTCGGTGCCTCCCCGGAACCTGACCCAATTTGCTAAGACTGCTATTCCTGAGTGTTAGAGATGATAGAACATCTTTTGTTTTAATGAGGTGACTCTTGGTGGGCTGTTAAATAGCTTAGGAGGGGAGCTAGGCACCTGAACAACCAAGCCTCCTTGCTTAGAAGCTTAGAACTTTTGCTCCCCAGCACCTCGCCAACCCCCGTCAAAGGAGGAGGGGCTGGAGATTGAGTCCAATCACCAGTGACCAGTGGTTTCATCCATCATGACTCCGTGAGGAAATCTCCACACAAACTAACTACAGGATTCAGAGAACTTCTGGCTTGGCAAACACATGGAGGTTCTGGGGGCGGGGGGGTGGGGCGGAGAGGGGCAGGGTTCCAGTGCCCAGAGAGGGAGTGGAGACTCTGTAGACCTTTACCGTCCCATGCCTTGACCTATACGTGCCTTCACTTCAGCTGCGCCTCAGTGGTACCCCTTCTGAGAATCCATGAGCTGTTCCAGCAGAAGATCCAACCGAGAGAGGAGTCATGGGAACCCTGATTGCCAGCCTGCTGTTGGGAATATGGGAGGCCCAGGGCTTGTGACGACTGCACCTGAAGAGGGGCCGTTTGTGGGGGACTGAGCCCTTAGCCCGTGGGGTCGGACGCCCCCTCCGGGTAGACAGTGTCATAACTGAAGCAACTCATGCGACAAGACCCCACTGGGGTCCAGAGGGAAGGGGAGAATTGCTTCGTGCGCAAAAATCCACACACTTTGTGGTGGAAGTGTTGGTAGTGAAAATAGCTTGTGGAGAGTGTGTTTAGCTCAACCCTGGGACGGGAGACTTGTCTTCTGAATCCAACTCCCAAGGCGGTCATCTTCCCGGTGAGTCCTTCCCTGCTAGAATGCCCAACCTGTGTCAGAGGTCCCTCAGGCTCTGCTCTAAAACCTCGCAAACTGCCGATGGCATGGGGATGCGACACACAGGTGTGGGGTGAACAGGTGAACAGACGCGTGGATGGATGAAAACAGTCCTTCTTCCTGCGCAAGGATGCAGACATGTAGCAGGAGCAGAGCAGGGAGGCATTGGTGCAGGGGCATCTCGGCAGGGGGACGGGATCTCCCAAGCCAGGACAAGAGGTAATGAGGCTCCAATGGCAGAGAATTCATGATCCCTTCCCCCCACCCCAAGCAACTCAGCAAAGGCCCTTCTGCCGAAGACCTGGAGTCTCAACACACTTCCCGCCCAGGGAGATGGAATCTTCTTGACAGATGCTCCGGTTCTGGAGAACGTAGAGAAGACAGAGGCTGACTCGGGTTCCCTTTCTGGCACCAGCACTCATTGATGGGGTGACGTGAGTGTGTCATGGAAGCTCTCCGAGTGTCATTCTTCCTTAACTGGTAAAATGGGAGGGGAGTCGTCCCAATGGTGTTGACAACACAGCATCACTTAGAAATTCAAATAAGGTTTGCAGATGGCACAGTATTAAACCAGCGAGTTCTAGGAAATGTTAGCTGACTCCGTGAGTTTCTCCATTTTATAGCTCTGGTCCTTATGCATCTTTTTTTGCCAAAATAAGCTTGATGTGGATGTGGGGGAGGGGATGGAGGTTAGGAGCTTTAGGGGCAGCAAGGAAGAGAGGATGGGCACGGTAAGAGGTGCGGACACTTGTCACCAACACAGCTCGGGGCAAATGCTCTGCTGAGACCCCAATACTGAGCTCATGGGACCCATCCTGCAGCCCTTCATCTTCCAGCCCAGGATGCCCACATTCACTCTGATGAGACTTCTGCATGTCACGTACCTGGGGCCCGAGGAGGCCAATGAGGAGGGGACAAGGGAGCTGCCACAGGGCCCCGATGCCCCCTTCAGCCCTCCACTCCACCAGTGATGAGATGGGAAGCCAGCCAGGGGCACAGCCCTTCCCTGCCCCTCTCCGAGGAGCCTCCTGCAATTAAAGGCCTGACATTTGCCATCTGTCCTGTCCTTCCCTGGTTGCCCTGGGCACCAGGAATCAGAGCTGGCACATTGTGATACTCTAGTGTTCATGTCACCTCTGATTTCTTCCAGAAAGTCATTAAGCAGATCTGTGTGGGAGCTACTGCAGCATCAGAAATCTTCCTCCAGGGCAGGCCACACAGAGCTGGTGAGAACACGCTGGGATTCCTCAAGTTCAAGGGGGCCTGAGTCTGGGTGAGCTCAGAGGAGAGCTGTGTGAATTTGGACCAGGATGAGCCAAACGTAAACCCCACACGGACTCGTTTACTCGTTCCCCTTGGACTTCCTCCACCTGAGATGGAGCCTCAAGTCTTCCTTAGGATCCCAGAATCACAGAGTATCAGACTGGGTCCTGCTTTAGGTTTTTCCCAAAGTACAGTCAGACCCAGGGACTTGGCCACAGGTGCTTTATCTGTGATGGTGGGTCTGGGGGCAGAAGCAAGGGGATGGGCAGGAGGGAAAGCTGGTCATGGGATACATGCACGAAGAGGTTATCTGCAGGTCAGTGGGATTCAGCCCCCAAGGACCTTCAGTGGCACCACATGGAACGTGCCTGGTGGGCAAGTGGCCACCTGCTTGTGGCAGCCCAGTGCACCAGTTCCCTGCACTTCCGGGTGGCACCCTGTTATGCAAAGCCCTGAGGCAGGAAGGCAGGGAGACGCCTGGCACCCTTGACATGGGAGGCTGGCAATTTGCAGAGAGCTGCCCATCACAGCTGCTGCATAGTGACCACGGGGCCCAGGGATGCAGTGTGGTGGGTTTCAGCCTCCGAGAGCCAGAGCTCCTTCCGGAAATAAGGCTTCTCCATCGAGGTACGAAGAGGCAAGGGACTGGACCACCTATGTCTCTCAGATACACTTCCTTTCCTTTTGAGCTTTGGTTCATAGCTTATCAGCTCTGGGCTGGCTTTGTTTGGGTGCAGCAAGGGCACCCCTGGACTCCTCCTCGTCCCATTCCTACCTGGCCCACCTGGCCATCTGTCTATTCTGCTGGTTTGCCTCTCTTTCCTGTCAGATGTGAGTCCCTAGGGGATGAACAGGCATACCTGCATCATCTTTATCTCCCCAGCGCTGGGTGAACTACCTAAACTATAATCATTGTGGGTCAGCCGTTTCTTTCTTCATTGGTGCTTTCGACAGTGCCCGCTACAGAAAGCACTTACACACATTAGCATCGTTGCTGATTGAGCAGGTCGTGGGGTTGGGGGGCACTGGTTCCAAGCTTTGGGAAATCTTAGATGAGGCCTGATGGTGGGTACTAGGGGTCCCCATCAGGGACTGTTGCAGTGGTCCAAGAAGAAGGGATCAGGGCTGCATCAGGATGCACATGCAGGAATAGCATAGAAAGGTAGATGGTTGGGGAAGAGTCTGTTGGGCTCCCGTCTGGTTTGGATAAGGTCCTCAGTGGTGGGTGGAGCCCACAAAAACACGGAATTTGGCAGGTGCACACAGACCAGGGGAGGGCTTGGCATCCCTCTGTGTGAGGATGCCATTGGGACACCAGTCTCTCTCTCCCTGCTCTTCCCAGCTACATAATGGTTTGGACCCCTAGCCCGGAAGTGATGGACCAGGGAGCATCTACTAAATGGGAAGCAACCCAGAATCCGCATCCTAGAGCCACAGGCTGCCAAGCAAGTCCCCTTGGTACCAGAAGGCTTCTAATAGGAGGCCTCTCTGCCTCTTAATTGGCCATCTTGTGATTCATGGTTCAAGGTGACCTTGAATTATAGCAGACAATACCAGTCTTGCTGCCTCACTAATTAGTACTGAAAACTGCAAAGATGCTGGAACATGTGCTGATTAAATTATGGAAAATCTGGGAATAACCTAAAAGTACATTGATAGGGGTTATTGAATTAATGGAATGATGTACATAAAAGTACAAACATCCATGCGTGTTACCTGGAAGGCCATTTAAATATATATACCTAAATATATATATGTGTATATATATACATATATACATACATACATACATACATACATATAATCTAGATACCCAACAATAAGGGGTTCAGGTAAAAAGGAAAAGAACAGGTGTATGTGGTACATATAGAAGGTGGAAAGCAGTGAGGCATGAAATTGCCCCCAGGCCCCATTAAATATGTTGTCAACATGTATGTCTTGATATGAAGATCTGTTCTTAATATACTGAATGAAATAAGCAAATTAAAACTTAGTGTATGTGCCACAGTTGAATTGTTTTCACCATAGTTATTTGAATATGAGTAAAAGGTCTGAAATAGGCATCCCCAAATATTTACTATCGTTATTCCAAAGTGATAGGATTGTGAGTTTTTAACCCCATTGCTTAGGGGTCTGTGATTTCTAATTTTCTCTGCAAAACTTTTTTCATTTGCATATATAATAATAATAAAGCTTTTGAGAGATAACTGTGAAAATTAGCAGCACTTTGGATAGTTAAACAGAATGAAATTTGAATATATTGCCCAGCCTAAGGCAGAATAAGAAGGAAAGAAAGAAAGAAGGAAGGAAGGAAGGAAGGAAGGAAGGAAGGAAGGAAGGAAAGAAAGAAAGAAAGAAAGAAAGAAAGAAAGAAAAACAAAGGCTGCCTTCATTCACATGCTCCATCTAGAAGGGTTTTCTGCATGACGCTTCCTCTCCCTTCCCTCCTGTGTTGCACACAGTGTGACTACAGAGGTTAGGGGTTCACGTGTGAGCTGAGGACAGAAGATCCAGCCAGTAAGAGTCCAGCCCAGGGAAGGGTTTCATTTTTTGGTATTCAGTAGTCATGGAGACAGAATAGTTCTAACCTGGGAGTATGGATTTGCAACATGGGCTCAAAGGTTTTTTTGTTTTTAATTGAGAGAGCACGTGCACTCATGCATGGGTGGGAGGGGCAGAGGAGAAGAGGGAGATAGGATCTTCAGCAGACCCTGTGTTGAGCACAGAGCCCAGTGCAGGGCTCGATCTCATGACCCTGAGATCATGACCTGAGCTGAAATCAAGAGTCAGACGCTTCACCGACTGCGCCACCCAGGCAACCCGGTTTTGCAGATTAATAACATGGAGAAAGACATTTCAGTAGGAGCTCAGGTAGACAGTAAGGTAAGGACAGAGAAAGAAGTCCAAGAAATACTTTGAGAGGAGGGCCAGCAGGGAGACCCAGGGGAGAAACAAAGGGACAAGCCAATTACTGTTCTGTGTCAGTCTAATTAGGTAATGAAACCGGGTACCTGCATTTTACCTTCCTGCACCTCGCTGTCTCCACCACTTTAAAAGTTGAGAGCATGTGAGCGCTCAGGGATCAAATGAGCATGACACCGAGCGAGCTCGGGCACAAATGAGCTGAGCCTGGGGGGTGGTGTGGGGATTTGTGGAGTGTATCTGTTACCTATCACTGCGTAACAAACAAGCCCAAGACTTAGCAAATTAAAGCAACACTTGAATTGCTTGAACATTTGAGCTGCTTCTTTCTCCCCTGTTTTGTGATCGTAGCCCCCTTCCCTTTAGACTGCCCTGCTGATCTCTTTTGCAATGGGTTAATATTTGGGGGTTGATTAATTATACATGGCTTCTTTCTAAAAATGGGTTTGGAGCATCCTCTGGGAGTGGTATTATTGCGTCCCTGTGCCAACTGAATCTAGGATAAGGGGAGGTGGATTTGGGAGGCAGCATGCTGAACCCCAACCTCACCCATCCATAAGTGAGAACTGTCTCACCTGAATATAGGTTTCTGGGGGACATAGCGGATTCTTGCATGAGGACCAGCCAGCGACTGCTTGTCGTCTTTCAGTGTGGTTTTAAGTATGGTTGGCCTGAAGCCATGAGCATAGGTTAGGGAACTTCTATGCCCCTCCTCCACGCCCCAAGGAGCATGTGCCCCCCAAGGTGCATTGTTCCCAGAGGGGTACAACTGGGCAGTATGGCAGGCAGTGGGCACCACCAAGGGGCTGCTGAGCTCCCTGGCCTAAGGATAGGGAAGAGATCTGAGTCCTAGGCCAGACTGGGTGATGGGGAAGAGATGGGGCAGCCCAGAGCTGCTGACGCTCTTTGCACTTCTCCCCACCCTCCCCAGCACCTCTCAGAGGCTGGTGTGCATCAGGTTATCCTATCTCTCTGGCTTTTTTTTTTTCCCTAGAGAGCATAAGCAGAGGGAGGAGAAGGAGAGAGAGAATCCCAAGCAGGCTCCTTGCCCAGTGCAGAGCCCCAGGTGGGGCTCAGTCTCACAACCATGAGATCCTGACCTGAGCCAAAATCAGGTGTGGGACACTCCATCAACTGAGCCACCCCGAGCAGCCCCTTCATCAAGCCTTCTGTGTGATCTCCCCACCAATGTTCCTGTTGAAGTAAAACAGGGGTGGGGAGGGAGGAGCTCTTTCCTTGCTGATCCCAGAGCCTCCAAGAGGTTCTTCAACCACTCCAGGGCCCAGAGAAGAGGAGTGTCTACCAGGAAAGTGATATCTATGGAGCTGTAGTCTTAAGCTACATAAATATTAAATCATCTAAGAGACCAAATCCTCTGGGACAGGCAGTCTGAGACAGGGTGGAGGGAGAAGGAGGAACCATCCATTGGGAAGAGGCTGAGACCACTGGGATGAGAGAGGAGGAGGACAGAGGGAGGGAGGGAGGAGAGGAAGGAAGGAAGGGAGGAGATGTAGGAGCCCAGGCTGGAGGTAGAGAGAGAAAGAAAGGACTTGGAGCCACTAGTTGGTGTCCAAGATATTATAAGGGGGAGTGGGGAAGGGATAAAAAAAGATGCTCTCAAAATCACAGATGATTTTGCAAAACCTCGTTGCCCATCAGCAGAGCAGTAACACCTTTCTAGTAATGAGTTTAGGTTATGGGGTCACCTCCAAAGCAACAGCCAATCCTCCCACCCCTCCGCCCAGGCTCTAAGACAGACCTGTCTTCTGATTCGAATTTTAATACTTTTCCCCCATGGGAAGATTCACATTTGCACAAATATTTATCCGAGGGCTGCTCTGTACAGGAATCAGCCATGAACACTGGCTGTGAGCATCACAGGCAAGGTCCTGGTTCTGGAATGTTCTACCTACTGGGGTTGGGGAGGGAGCAGAGCAAGTCCCCGTCTGATGTTGGGTTTGAGGAGCTATGTCACCCGTCTTCTGTGTATTTGTCACACGCTGTGCAAATTACGCATCTCTCCAGAAACAGAAGCAGGGACAGTTTGGGCCGGGTGAGACCTTGGGGGCCTCTAGTGCGAGCCTGTCACTTCACAGAGCAGAAAGTTGGGTGCAACCGAAGACAGAGAACAGGTGAACTGACTCCAGTAGCTGCCACCTTGTGAGGCAGGCGGTGTCCAGGCCAACGCAGCCAGAGCTCCCTACACTGATCCCGATGTCCGTCTTCCTCCTGGATCTCGCATGTGATCCCAGTTGGGGACAGATCCATAACTTAGGTAGGCTAGGGACTTAAAGCTGTATATCATCCCAATGCAGCATCCAGAAGAGGTTAAAGGCAGCACCTGGCTCCTGTTCTCAAGCCACGACAGGCTTACCACTCAATGGCCTTGATCCTAAGAAGCGGGAAAAGGATGGCATTGGTCTGATGGTCCGGCATTTCTAGCCCAGGCTTAGGAGATCACTGACTTCATCTGGGTCCTCCAGAAGGCAGAGCCTGGAACAAGGGCTCTTGTGGGGACATCAGTTTTGTGCCTCGATCCCAGGGGTGGAGGATTGAGAGAGTAAACAAGGAGGGAGAGGAGGCTAATGCGGGGATTACTGAGCTGATTTTAATAGTGGATAACAGGAGCTCTATCCTGCTGAAACATGGGCCCTGAAATTGTCTGCCTGAGATGCTGAGCTGGGGACGATTTATCTCCTGGATTCTGTACCCAGAGGTGGTTAAATTCCCTTGCTCTGAATTTGCATGTGATGGGACAGTTTTAGCAGCAGTGCAAGAGACCTGGGGTAGTAAGCAAGAGGAGTCAGGGGCAGCTGCAGTGAGGGCACTCAGCCAGCCAGCTGCACACCTGACTTCCAGCTGAGCAAAGATGAGGGACGAGAACATGAGACCAGGCCTGAGAAATGGTTGAGAGAGTCATGCATTAAACTGAAGGCACTTTCTTTGCCTTCCTGTACCAGGGACCTGGCCAGCTTCTGTGAGCTCCTAATATGTAGGTTCCCTAGGCTTCTGGCTATCACGGTGGTTCTCAAACTTGAGGAACCCCTGGGGGACATGTGAAAACAGGTGGCACCAGACCCCATCCTGGAGTCTGTCATTCCTAGACTCCTGGTGGGCCTGAGAATTTGCATTTCTCCCACGTTCCCTGGTAATACCAGTGACACAGGTCTGGGAGACACAGTGGGGGAGCCACTGTTGGGGGTAAGCCACTGTCTCAGTCCCACTTAGGAAAGTAAAATTCTAAAATGGGGTTTCTGGAATAAGCCCAGTTAATAAGGCAAGATCTTTGTCCATGCACCATCGCCCATCATGAATATCACATGGAGAAGAAAAGGAGATTGAAGGGGGCAGGATTTTATCAGCCCTAACCACCATACCATCAATTAGGACTGCCCCCTATAACATCAAAAATGGCACCTGATTCGACTTTGCAGAATTGATGGGATAGGGGAATAGGGTAGCTGATTTTTTTAAAAAAGGTTTTGTTTATTTGACACAGAGACAGAGACAGCCAGAGAGGGAACACAAGCAAGGGGAGTGAGAGAGGGAGAAAGAGGCTTCCTCCCAAGCAGGGAGCCCGATGCAGGGCTCAAACCCAGGACCCCGGGATCATGACCTGAGCTGAAGGCAGAACTTAACAACTGAGCCACCCACGTGCCCCATTTTTGGTTTTGTTTTTTAAAACAGCTTGATCAGGATATAGAATACATACCAGACAATTCACGAATTGAAAGTGTGTATAGTTTGGTGGTTTTTAAGTAAATTCAGAGTGGTTCAGTATCTCCACAATTAGTTTCAAAATATTGTCATCAACCCCAAAAGTAACTCAGTTACATTTTGCAACATCTCTCCAGTGTCTCCCTTCTCCTCCATCCCTTGATCCTAGGACTTCTGTCTTTATAGATTTTCCCATTCTGGACATTTTATATGAATGCATTCAAGCAATATGAGGTCTTCTGTGACTGGCTTCTTCAATTAGCATAATGTGTTCAAAGTTTATTCTTTTCATGGCTAAATAGGGTATATGGAACTGTGTCTACTCATCAGCTGATGGGCATTTGTGGTGTTTTTGTTTCTGGGCTATTATGAATGATACCATTATGAACAGTCATGCAGGTTTTTGCATGAAGGCTCTTGTTTGTGTAAGTAGGAGTGGAATTGCTGAGTCACATGGTCGCTCTGTGTGTGACATTTTTAGGAACAGCTAGATTTCTGTCCACCGTGGTTATCACCAGCAGTGAGTGAGAGTTCAGTTTCCCCACATTCTCATCAATACCAACTCTTCATCTTTTTGACTGTAGTATCCTAGTGGGTGTGGCGTGATACCTCGTTGGGGTCTCCGTTTGCATTTTCCTAATGAGTAATGACATTAAGCATTACTTCCTGTGCTTATTGGCCACTTGCATATGTTATTTGGAGACACACCTATTTAAATCCTTTGTCTGTTTTTTAATTGGGCTGCCATTTTGTTTTTTGATTGAAAGAGTTTTTTCCGGACTTCCTGCTCAGTGGGAGGCCTGCTTCTCTCTCTCTCTTCCTCTGCTTGTGTTCCCTCTCTAGCTGTGTTTCTCTCTGTCAAATAAATAAATAAAGTCTTTAAAAAAAAAAAGAAAGAGTTTTTATGTAACTCTTTTATGTAAATGCAAGCCCCTTCTCAGATGGGGGAATTTGCAAAGGTTTTCTCCCAATCTGTGGGTTGTCTTTTGACTTTTTCAAGGCTGTCCTTTGAAAAAAAAATTTCTAAATATGATGAAATTTATTTTATCTACTTTTTCTTTTGTCCTTTGTGTTTTTGTATTGTATCTTAGAAGTTGATGCCTGATCCAAGCTCCCTAAAATTTAATTCTACATTTTCTTCTAAGAGTTATAGTTTTAGATCTTATATTCTGGTTTATGAGCCAAGTTCATTCTTTTTCTTATGGATAACCAGCTGTGCTAGTGCCATTTGTGGCCAAGTCTATTTTGTCCCTCATCCATTTTTCGTGGCCTCCTTATTGAAAATTAATTGACCATAAACATAAAGTTTTATTTCTGGACTCTCTTTTCCAATTCAATGATCTATATATCTATCTTATGCCAGTGTCATGCCATCTCATTTACTGTATCTCTGTAGTAAGTTTTGAAATCAGAAGTCTGAGTCCTCCAACTTTGTTCTTTTATTGAAGTCAAGGTATTCTGGTTCCTTGCATTTCCATATGCATCTTAAAGAGTCAACCTGTCAATTTCTATTAAGAGCTAGTTAGAATTTTGGTACGGATTATGCTGAAGATGTAAACCAATTTGGGAAATGTTGCCATCTTAACAATATTAAGTTTTCCAGTCCATGAATATGGAATGTCTTTCCATTTATTCTGGTGTTCTTCAATTTCTTTCTATAACGTTTATGGTTTTCCAGGTAAAGGTCTTGCATTTCTTTGTTATGTTTGTTATTTTTGGTGTTACTATAAATAGAACGGATGCCTTTATTTTGCTTTCTGATTGTTTGAGGAAGTAGTGGCTCAGAAATGTTAAAGTAACTGCCCAAAGGTTGAGGTTGCTAGTGTATAGAAATACAGTTGAGTTTTGTATGTTGATTTTATATCCTGCAACCTTGCTGAAATCACTTATTCTAATAGCTTTTTTTAGTGGATTCCTTAGGAGGAATGTGTGTGTGTGTGTGTGTGTGTGTGTATCTGGAAAGAGAGATAGTTTCATTTCCTCCTTTCCAGTCTGGGTGCCTACTTGTCATGGCTAGAACCTCTAGCACATAGAAGTTGTGATAGATACTGTTCTCTTGCTTCCCATCCTAGGAGGGAAGCATTCAGTCCTTCATCATTACATTAAAATGTTACCTGTGAGTTTTTCATAGATATTCTTTATCAGGTGAGGATATTTCCTCTTATTTATAGTTTTTGTAAAGAGTTTTTATCATGAAAGTGTGTTGGATTTTGTCCAATGCCTTTTTCTGCATCTGAGATGATTGTGTTTTGTTTTTGTATTCACCCTTTTGTATTGATATGATGTATTTCATTCATTGATTTTCAGATGTTAAACCAACCTTGCATTTCTGGGATCAATTCCACCTGGCTATTATGTACAATCCTTTTTACATGTTGCCGGATTTGGTTTGCTGGTATTTTATTAAGGATTTTTGCTTCTGTATTTATAAATATCCAAGAAGTTTTGCCCCTCTGAAGTTGTTTAAAGCTCTAAAGACCGTTTTAAAATGAGTTCTCAGAGATTGCAAAGTGAGTGCCTGAAGAATTAGCTTTATATTGAAAATTTGGGTCTGTTTCAGAGTATTCAAAATACTAAACTAGTAAAATACATCTGAGATAAAAATCACCTGGGACAAACTGGTAAATCAGTACTTCTAGAGAAAGCTGAAGGAGACTGAAAAGAATTTCCTCAAATAATACACCGTTCTATGGTTCTCTTTTTTAGTCTAGAATATTCTTTTTGTTATGATGAACCAGTTGTCACTTATGCTCATATGAGTTTGTCATTTGATGCAATGAGCAGAAATGTTTGAGTGTCGATTATGCATCAATATACTTATAATATATTAGTGGAAGACAGGATATAGATCATTTGCTATAGTGAATTGATATATTCATTTGGTCCTTAACAGTGTATTCATGGCATAATCAATATACTAATGATATTCTCATGAATACCTAACGTGATAGATATCATTTGTTACAATGAGTTATTCTTGGAGGACTAATGGCCTCTTTCCATTTCATAAGTTCATAGGCCACTGTGCTGCATGTTTGTGGAATGAATCTTAAATCACTTATACATATTCCACATGTATTATTTGAATAATGCTCACAATGACTTTGTGAGATGGACCTTATTACTCCCATTTCATTGATAAAGGAAAAGTAGCCCAGGAATCTTAAGGGACCTGTCCAAAAGTGAACATGAGAGTACATTGCAAGCTGGAACTCAAGTCCAGTCTGATAAAGGAGAAAGGAGGGAGCAGGTGGTGAAGGAAATCAAAGCAGCATCTGTGGGCAAGGAAAGATCCAGACCTATAGGCAAAGATGGAGGTAGATTCAAAGAAGAAACAGCTAGCTGGTCTCAGGGGTAAAAGTGGATACCCTCTCCTCGAGAGCACTGATCAGGAGGCCACAGAGGACACTCCGTGCTACCTCTGGCCCAGTGCTCCCTGGGGTTTCATCCCCCACCACCCATTATGCTCCTCTTCCATGGACTGACTTGACCTAGGAAGATCCATGGGGACCAATAAGACCAAAATACAGAGCTCCCTTCTGAGAATAAACAGGCCTTTTTTGTTTCCAGACTAATGGGTGATCCATAATAAGATGGAAAATTCTGTTTTGTTTGCAGAATGTATTGTCTGGAAAGCACAATAGCACTGTAAGAAATATGTCTTCCTTTCCTCCATGTGTTGGGAGTACGTGTAGTGAAACAGTATTTCATTGGGCCCCATGACTTTGATCTTTGTGCACAGGAGCTCTGCTGAAGCTTAGTGTTGCCCTATGTGGGACCAGAGAGGAACTCGTAAGTTACTTGTTTATATAAATGAGCACAGGGGTGTGCTATCTCCTTAAAAGCTAATAAACAGTCCTCAAAAACATAATATAACCATATACCTACAAGATATTATATTATAACTATAAATGATTGTTTGCCTATTATTAAAGCGGGCCTCAAAGACCTTCTTGACAATTCTTGGTTAGTTAATGACAGTTATCACCCTCTGAGCTAAAAATTGTTGAATACTTATTTAATACCAATATTTAATTAAAGAAATATAAAATATTCTGTGATCCCAATGGGTCTTTGCACTGTTGGTCTGAATGGGTGAGGGAAGGTTTGTTCCTTCGATACTCAGCAATGTCTGACCCAGCTATTTTTTTTTTTTTTTTTTTTTTTACTTTTTCTCCCCTTTTATCCTTTTGAAGAAATAATTCCTTCAAGGCAGAGGCCTCTATTTGGCAGTCTACTCAATCTGTGTATTTTGACAGGCAAGATCCTTAGTAGTAAAATAGAATATCTATTTCATATCTATATCAAAGTCTGTATCATTTCCAGACCTCTTGATTACCTTGTGAAAACTTATTCTTCACACCAATGAAAAGAGTTGAACGAACATAGGAACAAACATCAGAACTGAAATCCTGAATGTCCTTTGGCTCTTCCCATCATCTGGCTTGCCTTTTCCCAGGGGCAGGCGAACATAGGTGTTCTTCTCCCCAGAGTAGCACCGACAGACTTGGAGACTTCATAAAGAAAGTGGTGCCACACCAGCTGTACCAGACAAGGTGAAGGCCATGTGTGGTATGGGGTCCTTTGGTTTAATTTTATGCCCCTGGGGAAACGCCATCAGCTAGATGCATTTGTTGATGCCTTGCAAGGAAAAAGAAATTTTGGCTGGCTGCGATAATTCTCTCTAGAAGTACCACCCCATCGGTTCACCACTCGATCCCTCTTGCCAGGTCTCCATCCTGGGTCTTCCACGGAACCATGCCTCACCTCATCATCCACCAGCATTATTTTGTGCATATTGTGGTTCTCGTTGGGTTGGAAGACAACCATTCAAAAGCTTGTGGCTTAGACCCGTAGCCTGTCAGGGTGATGCCTCTCAGAGTCCTTGACTTCAGAGTCAAATCCTTGGTTCAGAGTCAAATCCTTTCCTCCTTGGTTTTGGAGTCATTACACCAGTATAAGATCATTTGGCATTGTTTTCACTGTTTGGTTGGTACACAGTCCTGTAAAGAAAGCTTTTGTCCCCTACCTACATGGTAACAATACAAGTTATTTCTGGTGTGGATTTTATGGGTCAGCATTCTGGAAACTGTAAATGCCGGAGGCTGTGTCTCCCTGGGTTTGAGTCCTGTAGCTGAGCAGCCTGGGGGGGATGTTTGGGTCTAGGGGCAACTGCTTTATTTCCAAAGATCCAGTGCTTTCCAGATGCTTCCAGGGGACCTCGGCAGGGAGAGCATCCTACCTGCCAGTCAGCTTCAACTCTCTGCTCAATTTGATTACTGATGGGAGGGAAGGAATGGGACAAGGTGAAAAGAGAGTAAGAGAGAGACTGATTATTCACATGGAAAAGGTTTCAAGTCAGTAGATTTGAAGTAGGCAAAAGTGAAGCATGTGGACTTAAAACTAAGGAGAATGTAAGACGGTGCATGAACCCAGGGTTCAGTCCCCTGCTCTGTGCCTTCTTTTCAAAGATATAAATGGAGTCCTGCAAGACTCAGGAGGAACCAACAGTAGAATGCCAAAACATATTTTGCTCTTCTAACTAAATGTTTCTTTGGCATTTCCTTTGTTCCCCAACATGGGAAAAGAGTGAAAAACCGTGGAAAACCATGTCCTTTTTTTTTTTTTTTTTTATGACTGATTCGTTGGCAGCTCAAAAAGCTTTGTGTGACTCTGGTTCCCCCTATCAAGAAGGAAGAACAGGGAGGTCACAGGTGGCACAGAGGTAGGGGCTGCAACAATGAGGCAGAAACACCAAGGTGGTGCCCTCAGGTTCCATAAGGCCAAGGTCAGGGCACGGCATGATCAGAATCAGAGAACCAGGAGTGGATCAAGTGAATAGGAACTCTTCACTTCTCCAAATGCCACTGTTTGTCAAAAGAGGAAACCTGATGTCCCTAACAGATGATGATATGGACTTGGTTGTCTATAAAAATGGTTGGGACTGATCACGGGGTGGGGGTGGGGGATGCTCAGCATTACTCTTTAAAAAGGAGGCTACTCTGTCTGCCACAGAAGTGGCCACAGGAGCCACTGATGTCCCCTGTTGTGACCTTGCCCCCGCTGGGCATCCCACTTTCTTAACCCTAGGCACACAACTCTTGCTTTGCCGTCACCTTTGGAACCTCAGTGCTCTGATCTCTTGCTCTCTCAGTCTCCCCACCTGCTCCAGTGGTTAAAGCTCAAGCTGTAGATGTCTACAGTTGGTCAAAACCCCTGTTGTTCTCATCCTGGAGTCCCTCACACAACATAGTCCCTAGTGTAATATTTCCATTTCTGAAATCGCTCCACTTTTGAGCACCAGTGACTACCAAAGTACCACGTGAAAGGGGCTTTCTTCAGTCCTTCATCAATTTATTCTTCTGCATTGGAGCTATGAGCCATCTTCATATGGTGAGGTTAGTCCTCTTGATTTCCCAGTGTGAATGTGGGAAATCTCCCTTTCCAGAAGCTCTCTCTCCTTGGGATTCTTCTTCTCTGTCCCATCATTTAAAATGACACCTCCACAAAAGTTCTTTCCTTGAACATTTGCCGGCTCTTCATTCTCTCCCTTATTAATCTTACTCTGCTCTCCTCGGACTCACTGTCACCTCCAGGCATATCCTTCTCCATTTGGCCCCTGGTCTGTCCCTTCATTTCCAACTTCCTGCTGAGTATCTCCATACAAAGTTTCCACCAAAAACTTGAAGTCATTTTTCGCTTCTGATTTTTAAACTGCACAAATTATTTTTAAACTTAGGTCTCTTTCTGTCTTCTTCTCCTCCCGCACAAGCCCCAGTGGTGGTGGCACCATTCCAGGTTCAAAGAACTATGGATCGTTGTTGATTCCTTGTCCTGTATAGATTTTCACTGCGCCTTTGTTCTGAAACCTGTGACACTGACTTATTCTTCCTAAAATGCTTTCTTCATTCAGCAAGTATCCCATGAGCTACTAATATTATTAGGTCCCATGTCAAGGGATGGGGAGACAAAGAATAAATATGGTTCCTGGGCTCCATGGAGTTCAAGGTCTAATGGCAGTAGAGATGGACAGTTTTAACTTGGTCACTGCTGTGAGGGAGACCTGATTTAAAAATGATAAAAGAGATGGAATTATAATCTGGTGGAAAGATCAGAGTAGGCTTCTCAGAGGAGGTGATGCTTGAGTTGAAACTTGATAAAGGAGTAGGATTTTATTCAGTAGGTACTTTGACAACCTAGTGTCCTAGGAAAAAGAAACAGCACGTACGTAGAGGTATCCAGGATCATTGTTTTCAGAAAACTACACATGACTTTGGTCTTTGGACATTCAAAGAAGAGCGAGATGAAGGGATGACAGGATGAAGGCAGGGTGTTTTGTATTCTGCTAAGGAGCTGGGCATTGAGCCTTTACTCGGTAGGGAACAATTAAGGGATCCTGAACAAGGGAATGACACGGCAAGTGTGTGATTGATAGGAGAGGGTAGACCAAAAGCAGAAAACAATGAGGCATAGTATTTTAGTCATCTAGTAAGAGATGACCCACAGAGGCCATAGGGAGGAGGGGATAGATTTGAGATATGAGAAGGAAGAATCGGGGCACCTAGCCGGCTCCGTCAGTGGAGCATGTGACTCTTGATCTTGGGGGTTGTGAGTTTGAACCCCGCGTTGAGTGTGGAGTTTACATTAAAAATAACTCTTAAAAAAGAAGAAGAAGAAGAAGAAGAAGAAGAAGAAGAAGAAGAAGAAGAAAAAGAAAGAAAGAAAGAAAGAAAGAAAGAAAGAAAGAAAGAAAGAAAGAAAGAAAGAAAGAAAGACTCAGTCAGACTTAATGATGGACTTAGGTATCTGGTGAGGACCTTGGGTGGGTTTCTCCAGAAAGGGACCCTGGAAAGGGTCTTCACTGCCTGTGACGGAATACTGGCCTTGTAGGGTTAAGCTCTTTTTGGCCCACTCCCACCAACAAGTAAGTCTAAGTGTGTGGACTTAGGTGATCCATACCCCAAGTTCAATGCGGTCTGACTCCAGCTGAAGGAAAAAAGAAAAAAAAGCAACATGCGACATGGTCTGCCCCCAGCCATGGGGACCCGGGCATTGTCATAGTATATACTCGGTATCGTGATGAACACAAGGGAAAAACAGATGCTTTGAGGAATGGAGGAAAGATCATTTATCTGTTCATAATTTAGATTTTAATGTCGCTTTGAAATGCAGGATGTCATTTCTGCCTTCTGGGACTAAAGGCTGGAAGGAGACATCTGTTTATGGAGTTGTCCTGAGCCTGTTATATAAATTTATGTTTAAGTAATAATTTCAGATGAACTCGGAGGAAGACAGGCAGAGGGGCACAGGCCCCCGTGAATTTTCCTTTTGTGAGAGAACTCTGCACCTCGTGGTTCTTCAACATTATTGACATTTGGGATTGGCTAAATTTTTTGTTATCAAGATTCTGCTCCTGTGTATTTTCAGAATATTTGTCAACTTCTCTGGCATCTCCCCAGGGCATTTCCTCTCCCCCAAGTTGTGATGACCAAAAATGTCCCAGACATCGAAAAACGAACGTCACCTGAGGGGGTTTAATCTCCCAGGAGAGAACCACGGGGCCATACAAAAGCCTCTCAAATTTTCAGGTGCATAGAAATTGCCTGGAGGCCTTGTTCACATGTGGATACTGACTCAGTAGGGCTGGGGTAGAGATTCTGCTTTTCTAGCAAACTCCCAGGGGGTGCATCCTGTTGCCCCAAGGGCTGGGCTTTGGACAGCGAGGTCTTCACATCTGCCCACCTTTGCTGCTTCTCCACCTCCTGCTGTCATCCAGGTAGAGCGTGCGGGACGACAGCAGAGACCCTTCCAGGGCCCCTCCTTCTGGTCTCAGAAGTGTGACCCTCCCCTCCTCCACGCTGTGTTCCACGCTCTCCATCAGTGGGGCAGAGGGCAGGTCGGGGTGGGCTGAAGAGGACCATGTCAACCATATAGCTCACAATGCTCTGATGTCACACCAGAAGCACAGGATAGGGGGAGACAGCCGAGGCCTGCAGTTCCCACATCAGCAAAGGCAGCTGTGCCTTGGACCATGGGGCACAGTTTAGAGGGCACATGAGCTGATGGGACCAGATGGTCTGTGCTGTCTTTGTGGGTGTGTTCCTCCCCCAACCTCACACAGTGATTTCCTCGTTTGCTCCTGCTCTCTGGAAACAGAACAGCCATTTTTAAATGAATGGGAGCTGAAGGCCATCTTTCTTCCCTGAGTTTGTGCCATCGAGCCTTCAGGGCCGAATATGTTGAACCAGGGAACTTTCTTTAAAAGTGCTAGAGGCTGGCTTTATCTGGAAGCCAAGCAGGCTCATGATTGAGAGCAAGATGAAAACCAAGCCCCCAACCACACCCCCTGCAAAGGGACCCCTGGTCAGGGCATTACCTCCCATTAAATGCGAGGAATTACGGGAGGTGTTGTGTCTTCTAAGCTCTTAACTATTAATACATTAGGGTGAAGCCCTTGGGAAACCTCCCCAGAGAGGCCGCTTGGCAGCATTTTATTCTGAAATTCCCTGCACCACAAAGCTTGGCAGGGGGAGGGCAGAGCCCAGGGGCCCTTGGCTGGCCTTTCTTTTCTCAAGCCCCAAAGGAAAGAGATGGGTTTCAGTTTCTTACCCTGCGAAGTGGGTCTTACAAAATTGAAATCCTTCAGAGCTGTAAGACCAACAGTATTCCCAACCATTAGGTTTCTCTTGGCTGCCATTTTATTCCAAAACAGACCCATTGCTTTCAACACGGAAGATAAGGCTGGTCTTATGTCCCCACCTCACCCTGCCCCCGTTCCTTTTTTTTTTTTTTTTAAAGATTTTATTTATTTGACAGCGAGAAAAACAGTCAGAGAGAGAATACAAGTAGGGGGAGTGAGAGAGGGAGAAGCAGGCTTCCCGCAGAGCAGGCAGCCCGATGTGGGGCTCGATCCCGGGTCTCCGGGATCATGACCTGAGCCGAAGGCAGTCGCTTAACCAACTGAGCCACCCAGATGCCCCGTTCCTTTTTGGGCTTCCTGAGCCAAGGGGAGCCCCCTGGGGACTACGGTTTCTACCCCACTGCTTTGCCTCAGGCTTCAGTGGCCACACTCGACGCAGCCTCAAATGGACATGTCTGTCTGAGGCTTGTGAAGACAGCTTCAAACCTGCACTTTGGTCCTGCATAGCCTTTGGATTCCTGCTAAAACTCATGACCTTGACCAACACCTGGATTACTTCCGGGAATGGACTTGAAGCACTCCATAGCCAGGTGACCTTGGGTGATGGACAGACACTCTCTGAATCTGGTTTCTCCCTGGTCACCTGGGCATGTCAGTGCTGTTGAGGGCAATTAGAGAAGGGGCAGGGGGCACGGGGCAGCGGGCAGGGTTCCTTTTGCTGAGCACTTTTTTTGCCAGGCCTGAATTCTGCCCAATGAGATTTCACTCTGGAGGATGGGAGGAGCCCCAGTAGGCCTCCAGTACTGTTCCTCCCCAACTCTTACCCTTCCCAGCCCTATTCTTTTCCTGATTTTTCTTTAGGCAGAGTACCTCCCATTGAAGCGCATCAGCACCTCTGAGCCAGAGATCAGGCACTGGGTTCATTCCTGCTGACCAAAGCCATTTCACAGCACTCCAGCCCTTCTTGGCCAGGGTCGGGAGTTCAGATGCTACGTCCCTTTCTGGGGAAGCAGGGCTGTGACTGCCGTCGGGGCCCCGGAAGGAGGAGGCTCAGCCCTGCGGGGTCCACACACCAGAGGACTGGCTTCTTGAGCAGACCCATGCAGACTCCCCCTCTAGTCTGCTGCCGTGAACTTGGCCCTCTGGGCGCTCAGTGATGCATGGATCCTGTCCGGGAAGGACCCATCTCACAGGCTAGAAGCAGGCTGCCCAAACCCCAGCTCCCTCGGGCCGTGGGAAGGCAGCTGCTTCCAGCCAGCCAGCAGGCCTCCTCTGAGCCTGCTTCCTTGGTCCGGCGCGAAGCTGCCTCCCAGAGCTGCTGTTTCGCAGAGCCCAACATCCTCCACAATTATTCTCTTCCCAGTCACTGCAAAATAGCTTCCTCTCCCCACTTCAGCTGGAACATCTTATTTAAAGTTCACACCCGAAGAGACGAGGGTGTTGTGACTAATTTCGCCTAAATGAGAACCAGGAGGCCTCTTCCCTTGGCTGACAGCTGTGGGGTCCATGTCCATCTGTCTGGTCCCCTCCGGCCCCGACACTGCCTCTGGGTGGAGGGAGGACCGCCACGGGCGAGCTGCCAACAATGGGCGAGCGCCTGTTCCTTCCTGGAGCTCAGAGCACCAGCTGCTGAGTCCCATAACCCAGCCCCCCGTGGTGTCCCCTTGAAGTGGCCCAGCGAGGTCCCTGCTGGGCAAGTGGGGGATGATGGATAGCTTTCTTTTCTTCCAAAGGCCGTGCAAGGGAAACAGTCCGCATGGTAGGTAGGGAAAGAGGGGCCTCCTTGGCTTTCCCAGGCTTCAGGAGTGAGGGCGAGAGAGAGAGGCCTGGTGGGTGTGGGGTTCGGCCCCATCTCTGGGCGGCAGCAAGAAACGGAGGCGGACAGGTGGAGGCCTGCAGCGGTGACGCGAGGCTGTGTTATGCCTTCTGGTTGTTCAATTTCACCGTAACTCCCTGCCTTCAAAATGCACACTGTTTCAAATACAGAATATTCCTAATTATCAAAGAAATAGCTGCCCATTAAGAAAAGCTTAGGAAACACAGAAGGCCATAGAAAATGATTCATCATCCCAACGGGTTCCTCTGGAGCAACTGAGGCATCTCTCCTCTGCCCCCTTCGTCTCCCCCACCTGCCCTCCCTTTTTTTTTTTTTTTTTTACAAAAATGTCATACATTATCTATTAATTCTAAATCTTTTGCTCACTTGCTGTCGTTTCATGAGCATTTTTCATGGCCCTGAAATATTTTTCAAAAGGCAGCAAAGGATGACTCTGGAGGTAGCATAATTTATTCAGCCATTTCCCTGTTGATCACATTTAGCTTGATTCTAGTTTTACACTATTATAAATAATACTGTGATGATAATCATTGCACATAATTCTCTGCTGTGTGTGTAATTATTTCCCTTGGATGGATTGCTATTAAGTGGAATTACTAAGTCACAAGGTGTGCGTGTTTTAAACTCTTATTATATATCATTATATTGCCCTAAAGAGATACCGTTCCGTTTTATTTTTTTTCTCTTCTGAATTGCCTATTACTGTCCGCAGCCTGTTTTTTTGTTTGTTTGTTTGTTTTCCTCTAAGGAGGTTCATCTCTTTGTCAGAGCTTTTTTTATATATATACTGAAAATATTAACCATTTTCTTTTTTAAAGATTTTCTGTTTGTCCTTCTGAGAGAGAGGAGGAGGGAAGAAGAGACCACGAGCAGAGGGGAAGAGCAGAGGGAGAGGGAGAAGCAGCCTCTCTGCTGAGCAGGGAGCCAGATGCGGGACTTGATCCCAGGACCCTGAGATCATGACCTGAGCTGAAGGCAGATGCTTAACTGAATGAACCACCCAGGTGCCCCTAGTAACTGTTTTTTAAAAAAAAATGTTTAATTGTGGTAAAATACATACAATCTAAAATTTACCATCTTAGCCATTTTGGAGTGCATGGTTGGGTTGGGTAGAAGCGCTGTATCCCTCCCTTAGTAATCGGGCATTTTCTTCATCCCCTAGCCCCTGGCAGCCACCACCCGGTCGCTCTAGATCCCTCAAGTGAGTGGAATCGTATGGCATTTGGCCCCCTAGTGCCTGGCTTATTTCACTCAGCACAAATGTGCTCGTGGTTTATCCATGCTGTACCACGTGTCAGAATTGCTAGCCCTGTTAAGGCTGAATGATATCCCATTGTGCGAATATGTTACATTTTTCTTCCCTGTGCATCCCTCAGTGGGCACCTGGGTTGCATCTAGCTTTTGGCTATTCTTTTTTTTTTTTTTTTTTTTTAGGTTTTTTTATTCGACAGAGAGATATTGCACAAGTAGGTAGAGTGGCAGGCAGAGGGGGAGGGAGAAGCAAGCTCTCCACTGAGCAGGGAGCCTGATGCAGGACTCGATCCCAGGACCCCAGGATCATGACCTGAGCCGAAGGCAGAGGCTTAACCAACTGAGCCACCCAGGCGCCCCACTTTTGGCTTTCTGAATAACGCTGCTATGAATATGGGTGGATATTCCTGGTAAATTTTGACCCACAGAACTCTAAAAATCTTATAAAATCTGACCTGTTATCCTTTCTTTTTGTTGCTGGCTTTTCCGTTTTTTGCTCTCATGTTTAGATATGTCTTGCTTGGCCGGGATTGGGAAGATAGTCACAAATCTCTTCTTCCACCATCTTATTTCTTCATGTTAAAATGTTTTTAAAAATGTTAAAAAAAAAAAAAAAAAAGACTCTCCCTAGAACGTGTTTTGGCAAATGGTGTATGTTCTACTCAGAATATGTTTGTTGATGAGAAACAAAGATCAAAATACTTCAAATTAACAGGAGTGTATTCAACGGAACAGGGGCGTCTTGTGGCTGGGGACTTGGCAGAGAGCTCCTCTTTTGGGGAGCCTCACTCTGGACCAGGATTTTCTGCTCATAAATGGTTTGGGAATGCAGACATTTATGGGCCACATATGGTTTTGAGGTGTCTTAACCGGGACTCCTGCTCCAAGTGTGTCTTTATGTGTCTAAATACTCTGGACCATTTCCAACTCTTAGTTTAAATATTCTTTTTTTTTTTTTTAAGATTTTATTTATTTTTTGACAGAGAGAAACACAGCTAGAGGGGGAACACGAGCACGGAGAATGAGAGAGAGAGAAGCAGGCTTCCTGGCGAGCGGGGAGCCCGATGTGGGACTTGATCCTAGGACTCCGGGATTGTGACCTGAGCTGAAGGCAGATGCTTAAGGACTGAGTGACCCAGGCACCCCAGTTTAAATATTCTTTTTCTTTTTTTTTAAATTTATTTGACAGAGAGAAACACAGTGAGAGAGGGAACACAACCAGGGGGAGTGAGAGAGGGAGAAGCAGGCTTCCTGCCGAGCAGAGAGCCCGATGTGGGACTCGATCCCAGGACTCCGGGATCATGACCTGAGCCGAAGACAGTCGCTTAACCAACTGAGCCACCCAGGCGCCCCGCCAGTTTAAATATTCTTGAGAGCAAACACTGCTTTATATTTCTGACCCAGTCATCCCTGGCCAGGAAATGGGAGAGGGTCATGTGATAGAAGAGAAATAAGGCTTCCCAGGTGCACCCTTTATTAGGAAATTCATGTAGGGTTTCTGATGGGGCATATGGTCTGGGCAAACATTCTAACATGTCTGTATGAAGAGAAGCTGTAGACATCAGTCTTATTTTTCCCAAATACATAATCAGTAGTCTTTCTTTTGTCCACTGATTTGGATGCCCTCTTTCTCATAACCTCGATTCTTAACCCGACTGCACGCCTGAGTATCCGCAGCATTGCCGTGCTCCCTATGGCACGATCTTACAAAGATCTTCCTCTTGGGTTTTCCATTCTGTTCCATTTAACTATTCTTAGGTTCACACTGTATTGTTTAAATGATTGTAGCTTTATCTGTTACATGATATCTGGTACAAGTTCTCTTTGATTTCAAAATGTCTTGCCTCTTCTCTTGCATTAATGTTTCCTAGGTAGACTTCAGACTCAACGTGTCAGCTTTTTATTCATCTATTATTTTTTCAACATGTCAGCTTTTTAGTTCCCATATGCACAATTCACATTTGAATTGTTTTAAAACTACAGGTACATGAGTGTGAATATAATTTCCATTTTCAAAATCCCTCCTCTAGGGGCACCTAGATGGTTCGGTGGTTAAGCCTGTGCCTTTGGCTCAGGTCATGGTCTTGGAGTCCCAGGATCGAGCCCCACATTGGGCTCCCTGCTCTGCAGGAAGCCTGCTTCTCCCTCTCTCCCTCCCCCTGCTTGTGTTCCCTCTCTAGCTGTGTTTTTCTCTGTCAAATAAATAAAATCTTTTAAAAAAAAATCCCTCCTCTCCACACTATTTCTACTTATTTTTATTTTTTAGGTTTTTTTTTAAGATTTTTAAAAAGATTTTATTTATTTTAGAGAGAGTGGGGGTGGGAGTAGAGGGAGAGGGATGAGCAGACTCCTCACTGAACACAGAGCCGGACGTAGACACACTGGTTTTGGTCACTGATTAATTTGTTCATTGGTGAATTCAACAAACAATTCATGAGCACCCACCACGTGCCAAGCGCCGTGCTGGCTGCCCGGAGGTGGTGGGGTTGGAACTTGGTCCTTCATATAGGAACGCTCACTGCTGAGAGTAGAGAGTACTTGAAGGTAGGACGGGAGTCGTGCCATAGGGAGCACGGCAATGCTGCGGCTACTCAGACGTGCAGTCGGGTCACAGCCAGGCCGATTCAGGGGGCTTTTTCCCCTCTCCATTTTATGGGGGAGAACAGATTACAAGCCTCGTGACCAATCACCTGGGGAGCTTGCCAAATGGTTGCTCGAGCCCAGACTTTTTTTTTTTTTTAAGATTTTATTTATTTGACAGAGAGAAACACTGCCAGAGAGGGAACACAAGCAGGGGGAGTGAAAGAGGGAGAAGCAGGCTTCCCGCTGAGCAGGGAGCCGGATGTGGGACTCGATCCCCGGTCTCTGGGATCATGACCTGAGCCGAAGGCAGTCGCTTAACCACTGGAGCCACCCAGGCGCCCCTCGAGCCCAGACTTTTGATCACGATATTCTTGCCGCTTCTTGCTACTGAGCTCAGGTCTTTGGCCCCCATATCCAAATTTCTTGGGTCCAGTTCTGTTGAATGTGACCTGTGCTCCCGGCTTCCCGCAGATGCTTCTGTTCATTCGCTTTCTTGTGATATAAACCATCTTTATTTTTTTTTTAAGATTTTATTTATTTGACAGAAGCACAGCTAGAGAGGGAACACAAGCAAGGGGAATGAGAGAGGGAGAAGCAGGCTTTTTGCAGAGCAGGGAGCCTGATGAAGGACTCGATCCAGGGACTCCAGGATCATGACCTGAGCTGAAGGCAGATGCTTAATGACTGAGCCACCCAGGCGCCCAAACTATCTTTATTTCTCATGACAGCTCGGGGCTGCTGGATGACAGTTGGCTTTGGGGTAAAATAATGTTTCCTTCAAATCCTACCTATTTATGTGACTGGCTGTGCAGTTTGGGACAAATTATTTAAAATTAGGTGGATTTTATTTTTCTTATGTGCCATACAGGGGTAACAAACACACCCTTTGTGAGGTTGTTTCAAAGGTTCCGTTAAATGAGATTTTCTGTTAAAGCTTGCCATCAAGTGCCACACCAGAGGGTGGTGACCGTCTTTAGTAATAGCTGGCCTTCCCTTTGGATCACAGGATTCCGAAACCTAGATATTTATCACACTTCTTCCGGGTTTGACCTGACTTTGCGAAAATCCTTCTTTCTACTTAACTGGCCCCTTTCGAAGGGGTTGTGGGCCATCAGCTTCTTGTCAACTGTTGCACTGAGTTTATTAGTGGAGTAAGTGTCTTCGGGCCAGCTGCTGAAATGAATCTGTTCGGCCTCCTTCCTGGCAAGCCCGGTGCTGCTTTCCCTCCCTCATTGCTCACCAGGCAACCAAAGCAACCTCAGATGCCACTACTTCATGAGAAGAAATCCTTAGCCTCTGCTCCTGATACCTCTCTTCTCCACAGTCTTTATACCAAATCCCTTTTCCATCCCTCCTGTGTCACTCAGGGCAGGGGGGAAGGGGGTTGCATTCCCTCTGTTTGAAGGAAGCCTGCATTATCGAGGGGTCAGCTCTCTCAGAATTACATCCTAAATCTCTGCGAGAGGGATGGGCAGTGGTGTGGAAAGGAAAGAACATTAACTAGACTCAGAGGCTGAAGATGATGGGGGGCATCAGACTCACCTGTAAAAGCAAATTTTACAGCTCACATTCTCTTCCCAGATCTGTTTGGCTCATTCTTCAAATGAGAGGTCTCTACCTTGCCTTACAGCTCTGATGGTCTGGGTTGTAAACTTAATTAAATGGAGGCAGTTGTGGGACTAGAATACTAAGAACAGTTGCCTCCTCTTGGTGTTGGTCTAATTAGGGTACAAAGGAGAATTCATTTAGTGCAAGGGTTAAATTCGTGGGTTTTTAAAGTGGAGGTCTAATGGAAATCCTAAAATATGGCATGTATACCAACTTTCATTATAGAAGTCAATGTTTTTTTTTAAAGATTTTATTTATTTGAGAGAGAGTGATAGTGAGAGAGATCACAGAGGGAGAGGGAGAAGCAGACCCACCGCTGAGCAGGGAGCCTGATATGGGGCTTAGTCTCAGGACCCCAAGATCATGACCTGAGCTGAAGGCAGACACTTTACCAACTGAGCCACCCAGGTGCCCCAAGTCAAAGATTTCTTATGTAATTATCTACCATCTCTCTACCTGCCCATCTCTCCTTGCCCCCTTGTCCATGTAAAAGTGGAACATTTCCATGACCCTATAAAATTCCCTATGCCCCTTCCCAATCAATATTTAACCTCCAGAGGTAACCACCGTTCTGATGATTGTGATCATCAGATGGCTTTGTCTGCTCTTTGGGAGTCTTTGTCAAAAGAATTTGGTCTTAGTCTTCATATATGTGCAGTCCTTCTGCGTGGACTGTTTTATGTCTGCCTTTTCATTTCACATCCTGTCTGGGAGAGTCATATGTGTTATTTCACTTGCCAGTGGCTTCCTCCTCATATCGTATTCATTTCACAAATATTCCACGGTATATTATTCAAGCTCCATTTGTCGGGTGTTCTGAGTACTTCGTGTTTTTTGTTTTTTTAATCACTTTTAAGTAAAGCTACAGTAGACATTCTTGCACATCTCTGGTGGGGGACATATATTCTCCTCGTCTTAAGTAAATACCTACATATGGGATTATTGGGGTACAGGGCAGGAATATTTTACCTTCAGAAGAAACTACCAAGTAGTTCTTTAAAGTAATTTATCATTTTCCATCCCCATTAGCAGTATGTGTGAATTTTAGTTGTCTCATATCCTCAGCAACACTTGGTATGGCCAATCTTTTGAACTTCAGCCACTTTGGTGGGCATGTAGTAGTATCTTATTATGGTCAAAGGACCCTTTTTTTTTTTTTAAGAACATAGAAAACTTGTATCTTGAGCCCTGGATCGTGCCCCAGTGAGATAGGCGAATAGGAGGAGCAAGATCCCTCAACACTCTGAGATCCCATTTCTTCCCCTACAAAATGACAGGAAGTGGGCCGTGATCATTGGAGGCATGGGGCCAAGGGAGGGTGTTGTGTATAGTATTTGGAGGGTCTGGAGGACTTGAAGTAAAGTGGTGGTTGAGAGGGGAGAGGGATGATTTCAGGAGCTGAGTCCTGGAGAAGGTAGAGGGGCACTGATGTTCACAACACCATGTCACTCGCTCTAATAGCAGGGAAGACAGAGAGAGGGGATGTGTGTGATCTCCTGTCAACGAGAGAGTTCCTCTCTTATTGTTCCAGTTTTTCCTTGGAGTATGAGGCAAGGGAAGTTGGAGGGTATGGAGAGCAGGTATGGGAGGTTCCAGGACCCAGGAGAAACCCATGAAGGATGTCTGCGAAGTGGAAGGGTGAGCATTGCAGAGAAGGAGAGCAGAATTCCCAAAACATAGAGGTGCCATCTAAGGGTTGGGGTCATTCAATTCTAAGAGATACTAGTGATGATAATAGCATACAGAGCACTTAACATATTCTAGGCACTGTTCTGGCCTCTTTGTGTGTAATATTCTAAGTGTTAAGTAAGGCGATGATCACAAAACCCTCTTTTAGTATTGTTATTTAGTCTCATTTTACAGATGGAGAAGCGAGGGTTCAGAGAGGTCAACTCATTTGCCTGAAGTCCTCCAGTGACAAAATGGCAGCTGGTCAGCTCTCTTTGCTGCTGGTTTTGCTGGGTGAGCACGGTGCTCGAGGTTGGAGGCTGGAGCGGTTATAAGGATGGACCATGGTCCCTGAATGGGCTAGAGAGGGAAGAAGGCCCAAGATGGTGATGGATGGCCTATCTGTTGGAGGCTGGCAGGAAACAGATGGCCCTTTTAAAAGGAGTAATTTGAGAACGGTTTAGCAAAAGCATCATTAAAAGGAAGGAGGTAGGGTTTAAGGAACCCGTAGGAGGGAAGGAACTTCTGTGGCCGGTCCACGGAGAGACCCGAGTATCCTCTTACCCTCCTCCTGCCCTCCTCTCCCATGGCTGCCTCCCCCTGGCCAATGCTACCTGGAGGTCCCTCGGTGCAAAGCGTAGAGGTCAGAGGGAGGGAGGGCCTGCCACCTCCAGCCTTGGGGACCCACATAGGAGGAGGAGGGCCTGTGGGGAAGGTTCTGAGCCAGGTGGTCCTGAGGAGGGTCCTACTCTGCCTCACCACCCCCCAACCTCACTGAATGGAGAAGACCAAGTATCTGAGGGCAGAGTAGGGGGCCCTGGACCTACCTCTGACAGGGGTGCTCCGGCTCCCCGCCAAAATCCAGCAAGAGAGGAGACTGGAGACTGATTAGAGTATATCAAGGTTCCAGTGAGGCACCCCTGTCTCCCCATCATGCCCATAACAATCATGGCTCCCCTAGGTCTTTCCCTGGGACCCAGAACGGGCAGTCTTGCTTTGCCCACAGAAGGAAATGTCTGAACAGAACGGCCTGAGACATTATAGTCTCGGAGGCTTCACTAACGCCCTGTGCCTAAAGTTCACAGTTTTGTTTCTCCTTTCTTATTTTGCATTATGCAACAGTGTAGCCGGTCCCTAACCCCGGTCGGTGGGAAAACCCCCGGGTTTGAATATGAACCTTCTCTCATTGATAACTCTTCAGAGACATGTCCTAGTCCACAAATAAAATTGTCTTCCTGTTAGGAGTGAAAGTCCGACAAAAGATGACAGGTTTCAAAATTCTTTCCTCTCCCCCCCCCCTTTTTTTTTAAATTCGGCTATCTTAGAAGCGTCTCTCTTGGGTGTTTTGGGAGCAGGAGGGCCTTGGAGCACCTGCCAGAAGCACGGCTTTCCTGGAAGTGTGATAGAATGAAAGGAACCCCCAGTCTGCATAGTGACAGAGAATTTAGGTTCTATCTTAAATCACAGGCTACTCTCTGGTTTTGTATATTCAGCCTTCCAGGGGCTGTTTATTCATCTGCAAAATGGACATAATATTTTCCTCAAATATTTCCCTCTAGATAATAAAAGGCGTTCATTGCCAATGTCACCATGTAAAAGCGTCTGGTAAAATTATGTAAGACAGTAGAGGTTTTCAGGATTATTTTGTTCGTCCCCACCAGTTTGGGCGCACTCATGGGAGGCTCAGTCGGTTTTTTGTTTGTGTTTGTTTTTTTGTTTTAGAGGATGAGGAGTGGGCAAGAAATAGAGAAGGAAGTCTCAGGTGCCCCCCACCTCGGGCTACCCCACTATATGTCTACAATAACAGGAGGTCATTTCCTTAATGGACCCCTGCCCTAATATCCTCCGACTTGGGGGTCAAGGAAGGTCTTTCCTGCCTGCAGAGAGCACCTCCTTCCTCGCTTGCACTCAGATTCTCTGCAGGACTCTTGGCCAGGGTCCTGCTCTCAGGAATGAGCCAGAACTGAAACGAGGATCGCAGTCAGTGATGGGGATTTGGTGAGACTCTGGGCATTTTTCCAAAGGGATGACAGCCAGTGCATCTGAGGAGAAAATAAATGGCGCACTGGGGTCCCCTGAAATAGAAACCAACCTCTGCACCGTTTTCTGGGGCCCGGGGGAGGCCGTGGGCTGCTTGTTGCATTCTGCAAGGTTCTGATGTGGGGAGATGCAGAGTGTGGCCACAGCCAGCAGCCGGTGACACTGGGCTGTCTGTTTTCCCTCCCCACCTCCAGTTTCCTCGTCTGCAAGTTTTGAGGCTAGAGAAGGTGCCCTTCAGAAGTCCTTCAGTTGGAATATTCCCTGATTCTGTCTCAATGGCTGGGGGGGCGGGGAGGGAAGAGGGTTTAGCCCTCTCCAAATCTCTGAAGATTAATGTCACCATCAAGTTCTCCTCTCTCTCATCCCCTTGGTAAATAATTAGGATGCACCAGAGGTGTGGTTTTCAGACTTTTATTTTTGAGCCATGTAATGCTTTCTGAAACAAGAACTCTTACCCCAAAGCTTGTGTGAGGTATAGGAGGACAACAGCAGAGCTCCTCTTTGCAGGGGATAAGGTTGACCTAGAGTTTGCCCTTGGCCACAGCTGGAGACCTTTATAGAGGACATCTTTGTATTTTTGTTTGTTTGGTTTGGTTTCTGACACAAAGTACCAGTTTTCTTAAATCCAAACCAACAAAACTGATGGTTCAGGGACATTAATTTGAATTGAAAGGGGTTGGTTTAAGAATGACTTTCTGGAGGACTGGCCCCCCAGTGGGATGGTTATCAAGCTGTATTCTAGGTTATGCTACCCACCCCACCTGCATGTGACCCTGATCTCTCTGATGGGAGCCCCTCTGCTTTCCCCGAGCAGAATGACAGGATGAAGAACGCCATCTTGAAAGTCAAGAGTTGAGGGTTCGGTATCCCAAACCATCAACCTGTGTGACCTTGAGAATGCCTCTACTCACCCTCTCTGAGTCTGTTTCTTCTTCTTTGTCACAGGAGAGTGTTGGTTCAGTGTGGGATGCTGACCCTGAGCCCTCACAGCTGGGGACCCATGGCCTTCACCAGGTGGACTGCCCACCTGGCGACCACGCCCAGGTCTCCCAGCTACCGAGCGTGCAGAGGGGAGATGTGTGACATTGCCACAGTATTCTGACTCCACAGACTCTGGAGGAGACAGTCCCCATGCGCTTGCATGAGCACCGGAACTGACACATAAAATAAAGCATTCTTAGTAGCTGCTCTCTCGAGAGTTTAGACGAGTAAACAGTCATTGTCAAGGCAAGCTGCAGTGAGACCTGGCCTTCCCCCCATTTACCTTGGTGGAGCGAGCTCAGAGCGACCTCGTTCACTTAGCAAAAAGTGACTACATGAGGAACTCAGGCCCTCCCGGCTCCTCACCCCCTCCCCTTTTTGGAGACATGGGTGTGAACTCTTGGGAACCGGAAAGAGTTTTGGGGATTCTCTGGGAAAGAGCCCTCAGGCAAGATAGCAAAGTCAAGCTGTATCCAGCTCCTTCTGCTCTTAGCTCTTTCTGGCCTGAGGTCAGCTTGGGGCAGATGCAGAGGAAGAGGACCTGACAGAGTTCCCTACATGGGAGACAGGAAAGACTATTGTCTTGATGTGAATAGCAGCTCCCATTCACTGAGGCTTACTAGTGTAGAGTATTAGGCAAAACGATCTATACCGGGGATCTCATCTAATCCTCGCCACCCTCCTGCCAGGTGGGTATTAGAATCCGTGTTTGATAAACGCCTTGTCATTTACACAAGGAGAAGTGGCCCCTCTCACTTCCTGGTCCTCGTACTGCTTTCGATAAAATGACATTTATTAGAGTTTTTTTTCCCCCATACAAAGAAGTACAAAGACAAAAACAAAGAATGGCCCATGATCCCACTCCCTAATCCCAGATGAACTCTGTAAATAGTACAAAAATTAAAAAAATAACACATAGACATATATAGAAAATTCAGACAGTGGAGAAAGCAATAAAATTCCAAGGTGAACACCTCCCTTCCATCCTCTCAGGACCTCGCCCCAAAGGATAGGACCTTTAAGTAGTTTTTGGGCATAATCACTTGCAGGAAAAAAAATATATCATTCGTAGCAACCATCCTACTTGTAGTGGATCTCTACATATCTTTTCTGTATTGTTTTCATTCTTGTTTGTATGAAAAGATCCTGCTGTGAAACTTCGCTCTGCACCTTGCTTTTTTTTTAATTTGCTCTTGGAGATCTTCCTACATCTGCACATATAGCCAACCTCATCTTTGTAATGGCTGCATGACATTCCACGATATTCATGGATCCTGGTTTTCTTAGCTACCCCTTGCCGGGAACTGCTCCAGTCAACGCCACACTACCTGGCCTGGTTCATGTATTAAGGGAAGACTGGAAGGCATATATGTAGGGCAGATTCCTAGCAGGGACCTGTCAGGTCAAAGCTTGTCCTTGAAATAGGCAACACTAATTTCTACTACAGCCACAATGAGAGAGCCCATCCTCCTGGTGCTGGGTGTCATGGAGGGCTTAAGTTTTGCCAAGTTGATTAGTTTTTTTTTAACTTATTTATTTACAGAAAGAGCTAGTGTGGAGAGAGGGAGGAGCAATGGTAGAGAGAGAGAGAGAGACCCTCAAACGGACTCCCCTCTGAGCGTGGAGCCCTACACGGGGCTCCATCTCATGACCCTCAGATCATGACCTGAGCCAAAACCAAGAGTCAGAGATGCTTACCTGACTAAGCCACCCACATGCCCCAAAATTGATTCTTTTTTTTTTTTTTTTTTTTTTTTTTTTTTTAGAAAGGTCCTTTAAATTTTGACCTGCATTTCCTTGGTTGTGACTCAAGGGTAATCATATTTTTTATGTAGCTACTGGCCTTCCAAAAAAACCCTTTTTCTTCCCCTCCCCCGAAGAGATGTAATTACCTATTCACATATCCCTTGGGCACTTTTTCTAGACTTCTATTTTTATTGGTATTAATGAATGTTGTGGAGGTAAACAAAAGGAAATGTCCTTTCTCATATGTATTGAAAATATTTTCCCACGGTTTACCATGTGTTTTGATTTCTATCTCTGTCACGTTTTTCCACGGAGAAGTTCAGCAGGCAAGGGGCTGCAGAACAACCCTAGCACCATTTCAGCTTTTCAGAGACCGCTCCCTGGCTGGCTGTTCTGAGTGCATGCTGTGAATTTCAAGCAGGCTCTAAAGATGGAGAGCTGCTCCTCTGACCACGGAAGCTACTTTTGGTTTTATTTCATCACTGTAATGTACCTTTATCACCCCATTTGTGTACCAGATTTTCCAGGGCAAATCCAGTACCTACCACTTAACTTTTTTCCATCAGTAAAGCCAGTTGGTTAAATGTTACAAATATGTAATCTGATTTACCAATATTTTCTTAATGAATTTTGAGATTTGGGTACTTCTTGAAGATTATAAATATGTAGTTCTGTGATTTTTGAAATTCTATAATTTCATTTCTTGCTTGATGGATTTTGTCATTGGTCACCTCACCCCTCCCCCAAGAACTTGAGGGTATTTTGGTCTCTGAGCTCTTAAAACTGGAGACTCTTTGTTTCCTTTATTGTTGAGGGACAATTTGGTGGTGAATAAAACATTTGGGTTATAGTTTCTTAACTAAAAACTAGCTATCTATCCATCCATCTATCCATCCGTCCGTCTATCCATCCATCTGTCCATCCATCTATCCACCCATCTGTCCATCTCTCCATCCATCCATCCATCCATCCATCCATTTATCCATCATCTATCCACCCATCCCTCCATCTTTCCATCTGTCCATCTAGCCATCTCCATCCTTCCATCATCTATGCATTCATCTATCATCTAATAAAGAATTATTTAACTGTCAGTGATGTCCCCAGCTACCCAGCATTGGAAATAAAACGCAGAAGCACCTCATCTACTCTTCCTCCTTAATTACATTTCACTCCCTACCTCTAGAAGTACTTGTTTTGAAGTATTTATCATTAACCTGAATCGCTTTGTATTTGTAGTAACACTACATTTGCACATATCCTGAAACAATGTACAATGTTGTTTGCGTGTTTTATAACTCCGTCTAGATGAGGACATCCTATTTTTCCTTGCTTTGCTTAGTATATTTAGCATTATAATGGACCTTCCTCCATGTTGCTACTTAGAGCTCTGGTTCATTCCATTTGGACTGTAGTATAAGATTACATCATATGAGTATAGCGCTATTTACCTCTTGTTCTCTTGGTAGGAAGATGGAGCCTCCTCCATTTGTCTTTATTACAAACAGTACTATATGAACATGTTCGTGCACATCTCCTTATGCGTGTGTGTTTTTAGGATTTATCTACCTCAAAGGGGAATTGCAGTTTCTACCATATATCTGTCTTCAAATTTCCAAAGCGGTTGTACCAATTTACACTCCCAGTGGAAGCATGCAAGGATTCTCATTCCTGCTTACCCATATCTGTAGAGTCAGGCATTTTCACTCTTCCCAGTCTGCTGGGTATGAAATGATATCTCATTATGGCTTTAATTTGAATTTCCCTGATTACTTGTGAGATTGAATATGACTTTATGTGAATCGGCCCTTTGGGCCTTCTCTGCTACAGTTTGCCTTGTTCATCTCTTTGACCCTTGCTTTCTGTCGTGTTCTTTTACTTTCTCATTAATTTGAAGTTATTTATGGGTTTTGGTATGAAGGTAAATACATGTTTTCTAGCCTTTGACTTATAGTTTAATGATGGCTTTTGATGCCTCATCGTTTAAATACACTCGCTGACTTCCTCTCCTAGTCTGTGTCTTGCTCCTTGTTTCAAAATCCTTCCCTACTTTGAGATCATGAATGGATTGCTCACTGTTCTTTTCTGGCAGATTTAAAGTTTGGTTTTTCACACTTGGGTCTTTAGTCCCCTTTGAATTGATTTTTGCATGTATTTGTGTGTGTGTGTGTGTGTGTGTGTGTGTGTTTCTGTACGTGTATTTTCCCTTTGTTCTACCTCTAGTAAACGAAAAATCTCGTATTTTTCTCTGCCTGTGGAACTGTTTTTCTCTTCTTTTTTTGCATTGTTTTCAATGAGTTTTGGAGAAATGGAATCAAAACATCTCTACTCAAAAATATTAGCAAATTTTGCATTATTCTCAAAGCCTTAAATTCTTCAAAAGGTTGCTTTGCCCCCCCCCCCCCACTTTCTTAAGTGTTTCAGGAAGGTGGCATGTTCCCTTATTTTTTTCATATCATATCATTTTATTTATTTATTTGTTTATTTATTTATTTATTTATTTCCTTGATATTTTTAGAAGGCGTTTCACCAGAGTATATCTAGATTTTGGTTCCTTCTAAGGCATCATATGATGCTTGATCTTGCCTTTTGTCTTTGAATCAAAAGACTAAAGTCCTCCCATGTGCTCAGGAAAAAAAAACAAAAACTATTAACTTTTAATCAGTACTTCTGAATTGTCCCTTCTGTGTTTCTTCTGGGAATACTGTTGGAAATTGATGGAAATGTCTAGAGTCATCCTCTCTGTCCCTTCTCTCCCATTCGGTGCTGTCTCTTTGTCCTCTTCCACACTGCATGCCCACCACATCTCTCTCATTGAGATTTACTGCACTAATTTCCTTCAGGACGCACTCTGTTGGGCCGTGTTTGCAACCCAGCCCAACTGTCCTGGTCGGTTTCTTTTCCTCTCTTGGCTGTTGATCTAATTTCACAGATGCAAACCACCCTTACATCTTAAATGAAATCACTGTACAGATAGTACCTCCTTTCCACCTCCTGTTTCTTGCAGCAAATCTCTTTTCCAGAGAGACTTACCCTGTAGTCACTCAGAGTCGTTGCCTTGCCAGAGCCACCAGCTTTGTGCTGACTTCAGGACCTCAGTGTCAGACCTTCCTTTAGCTTTCAGTGCCTCCTGCCTGTGGAGGAGGTGGGGGCGTTGAACTTGAACCTCAGTGCTGTCCCTGTGACTTTGGACTTTTGGATGCTGGTGACGATGGGAGAGTAATGGCAAAATTAAGGGTCAGGAATGCAGCCAGATGCTGCTTTGCACAGTTGGGGTTCAGCAGGTGATGGCAGGCACCTTTGCAGCCTCAACCCTCCTCCCTCCCCTGTTCCTGGCCGTGGCTGTGTTTGTGTCTGTAACGCGACCTGGGCGTGCTTACGCTGCTCAGCAAGCATGCTCACAGACCTCTTGCTCACGTCTGCCAGATGAATGGCTCTTTCCCTGAAAATGTTCATTCTCTTGGGCGGAGTACCGTTCAGCTTCCTGTTTCAGTGGCAGGCAGAAGGACATAGACTCAGGGTGGTGGCTGCCGGAAGAGGGCATGGTTCTTTGTGTTCTGTGTAAAGAATTCTGTGATACCCTGTCGTAGCACACATCTCTCCAACGGCGGACTGCATGTATCGCTGGAGCAGAAGAGAGACATTGACTCGCTCTGTTCAACCCATCCACCTGCTCAGGGCTTTGCTTTTACCAATCGTTCTTCTCATTATGCTGCCCTTGCACATGCAAGACCCTGCCTCTGGAGGGTGCAGATAACGTGGACCCTTCTGGACCTTGACCTCTTAGCATTGAGAGGGGGACCTGTCAGTCATTCTGACACAACAGTTCCTAAAGGGTGGTCCCTGGACCTGTGGTCCTCAGTGGTATCACCTGGGAACTTGTCAGACGTGGAACTTACCTCTGACCTTGTACACCAGGAACCCGGGGCCAGGGCCCAGCCATCCAGTGAGTGCTCAAGTGTGAGGACCTCAGCTCCCGCAGAAGCTGAAGCGGTCACCCTGCCTTCTCCCACTCAGTGTCATGGGCAGCTTTCCCGACAAGTGTCCTGAAAGATGCCTTTGATAATTGTTATGTGCTCCCTAGAGAGGCGAGTGCTCGTTGACAGGTCCCCAGACCCTAGACTTGCTGTTCATGCTTCCTTTTCATGTTCTGTAGCTCAGTATTTTCCAAGCCAATTGACCATAGAATTCTTTATTCCATCCACCTGCCCCTGGCCTTGACCCTCAGCATATCTTACTTTTACTCAGCTCAGAACCTCAGTGTTGAAGCCTGACCCACCCAGCCTCCAGCTTCTGTGAACTTAATCATCACTCGGCAGACCGCTCCCAAGGTAGCATTTCTGCTGGGCTCAAGCGCCAGAGAAGAGTCAGAGCTGCACTCTTGTGACCGTTCAGACCATGTGTGAGGAACAAGGATGACGGACTTGGGGATTTACCGCTGATTAGCTCTGTGAACTTGGGGAACATGACCTTTTCACAAGGCTCTTGTGGGAAGTATGTGGAGCCAATGATGGAAGGGACATGCGGTTCGGAGTGAGAGGAACTGGAAGCTACCGTTGGCTCAGTCATCTTCCTCTGGCTTCCATTTTTCCATTGGTAAATGGTGGCATCATGATATAGATAACATGTGTATGCAGTTGTGATTAAAATTTTAAGATAATAGTCCATGTGAAAAATCTCTGTTAAACTGCATTATGCTACAAAATGTTTGCCAACTGTGATGTTAAAAAAAAAACCCAAACCAGCCCTTGGGCTGTGTGTTCAGAGGCTCTGTCTCTCTGCCCGGTGCGTAGTAGGTAATCAGAAAACTGGTGTTACTGGTGAGACAAAGCAGGGCCTGAGGCACCAGGGCAATGCTCAGTCCTGAGGGACCTTATTCCAGCTGACAGATAAGAATGATTTGTAAGTAGCACAGGCACTGTTTATTCTCCATCTTCCTCAGTATTGATTTGTTTATCAAAATTTTTATTTATAAAAGAGCACAAAAATAAACCAGCCCCAATTCTGCAGGAAGCATTGCGGGCTCTGAATTAATGAGGTCCAAATTTATGACAGTTCTGAATTGTGACTTCCTTTTCCTGCCTGGCCATTGTTGGGGGTGGGGTGGGGAGAAAGTGACCACGTTACAGGACAGGGGTCCCTCTCTGCTTGCAGCACCCATCTCCACACACCCCTTCCCCCGACCCCTTCATCCCCAATAAAGGTGCACTTCTCCTGGTGCTAGAGGTGCTTTTTGGAGCTCTGCCATGGCTTAGGATCTGGGCAGACGCCGCTTAGCTCCAGTGATTCTATTCTGTCAAGTGCTGGGTCATGACCACAGTATTTCATAGTCAGAGAGCTCCTCGTGGAAGGCTGTGAGCCCTGAGGAATGAGGATCTCTCCCAGAGTGGAGGGCAAGACAGAAGTGGTGGCAGAATTGTCTCGAGTTCCTCATGCACTAGGACAGTGGTTCTCAAGACTTTGGTCCCTGGACCCAACAGCATCAGCATCACTAGCTGACTCGATAGAAATGCAGAGTTGTGAGCCCCTGGTCCCAGATGTCCTAAATGAGAAACTCTGAGAGGGGACCCAGTAGTCTGTTTTCACATGCCCTTCTGATTTTCCTGATGCACACTTAGGTTTGAGGACTCTTGATGTGGGAGAAGGAGGAAGGAACTGGTAGGGAAGGAAGGAAGGACTCTGGAACCCAAAACTTATTAGATCATGTGTGGTGCCAAGCACTCACGAGGGTCCAACAAATGTTCCTTGAACCCACCTGAATAAATTGAACCTAAGTTATCACTCCATTTACCCTAGGGCAATGGTTCTCTTTCCTGATGACACATTAGAATCAGCTACAGACCTTCTTAAAAATATCATTGCCTAAATTCAGACCCCAATCAATGGAATCAGAATCCCCGGAGCTGTGTCTGGACATTTGCATTTTTAAAAACTTCTAGATGGTTCCAGTAGGCACCTGTGCTTGTGATCTACCAATGCAGAGGGTGCACTATTACGAAAAGATGTGATTTATGTTGCCTTTAGATTTATGAACATTTTTTTCATTAAGCAGTTTATTTTACTTATTTATATTATAAGGAAGACATACTAAAGGGCAAGAAAAACTTGGAAAATATGGAAGTACTGAAATGAGAGAAGAAATAAGTCTTGAGTTCTTGTTATCTGAAGGCGGTTTGCAGTGTTTTACTTGCAGTTGGATGGTGTTTTCCTTCAATCTTTTTTTTTTAATGCTCTGTTTTGACTTTACAGTATTGTAGTTATACATAATATAACATTTTCTGTCCACTTTTTTTTCTAAAGAGGGGGAGAGAGGGAGAGAATCTCAAGCAGTTTCCACGTCCAGGCATGGAGCCTGATGCAGGGCTCGATCTTACAACCTGAGATCATGACCTGAGCTAAAACCAGGAGTTGGATGCTTAATTGACCACGCCGCCAGGCGACCCATTTTCTGTCCACTTTTTTTTTTAATATTTAATTTATTTGACAGAGAGAAACACAGCCAGAGAGGGAACACAAGCAGGGGGAGTGAAAGAGGCTTCCCGCCGAGCAGGGAGCCCGATGTGGGACTCGATCCCGGGTCTCCAGGATCATGACCTGAGCCGAAGGCAGTCGCTTAATCAACTGAGCCACCCAGGCGCCCCTTCTGTCCACTTTTTAACTTAACCTTATGTTCTGCATAATTCTGCACACTGTCTTACTTCTAAGTAGTTTTCAATGCAGTCTTGTAGTAACACAACAAAAATACAGCTTTTCTCCATTTTCCTGTGCCTCAGGATGGCATTTATGGAGTCCTTTCTTCTTTACCACACCTGTATGTCAAGAACATTGTGAAATCCCATTTCGAACATCAGAACAGAATATTACTCTCTTTCTCTTTGAATTTCTTCTCCCAAACTCCTCACCCACTCCAACCTTTCCCCAGACCAGCCCCACAGGTAGATGGCTACATTAGGCTGACAAGGAATAAGATCTTATTGAGGAAAGTCAAGAGGGGAAAGCAGGGAATATTTTCCTCGTATTTTACAACCACCATTGCGTCGGCTGCTGCTGGATCTCTCCTAAGCCACCAGGTTGTCGCTCCGTAGGATGTGTTGGGACTCCTAAACAGGCACATAGAGGAGACATCCTTGGCGAGACAGAGCCTGACCTCTTTGCTCTGAAAAGAAAGAAAACAAATGAGTAAGGCAAGATGGAAGAAGCTGGGACAACAGACAGAAAGGGGGTGGGGGTGTAAATACACGGATATTCTGGTGCACTCAGTCAGAAATGCCAAAATCAAGCCATGTGTGCCCCTTTCCCCTCTGCTTTCTGTGTATCCTTTCCAGAACTTCCGTCTTTGTTGTGCAACTGTATACATACATATATATACATATATATGCTTGATATATATACTTTTATATATATGGTATATATATTTGTAATATATATCATACGTGTTTACAAAATAATGTATTTTTTTCTTGCCGGCTTCTACCTCCTGCGTTGGCTGCTGATTTGCCACTAACTGCCTCACTCCGGCCGGGTGAGTGGGAGCTGCAGGCCTGTCTTATTGTTGCTGCTACAAGTGTCCCAGGTAACTCTGCCCCATGTTCTTGCAGGACATTATGGGAAGGATGCTTACCGAAGTGGAGGACCCGATCTCCATAACTTCATCTCCTCTGGATTTGTCACGTTAGGAAGAGGACACACGAAGGGTACAGTGGAAACCATTTTTTACTAAAACACACAGGTTGCCTAGGGAGCCCCACTCTGAAACGCGAAGACGATGTAGAAACCAGAGGCTGGTCCGGGACAGGGAGAAGCAAGGGGTGGTGCCATGGCAGCCGGTCCTGGTGATGTACGTGGCTTCCAAGAGGTCAGAGGTGGGATGTTAGAGGGTCTGTAGACTTGCCAGAGACATCCCTCCTGCCTCCTCCCCTCGGCGAGGAGGGGGACCCAGAGGCCAGGGCCCCTGCAGGAGGGACCACCACGAGCAGCGTGGTGGGGAACCGTGCCAGCGGACTGGGCACCATTTGCAAAGTGTGTGTTCTCCTCTCGGCTGTTAACCCTTTTTCCGTTTGAAAGCCACATTTTATAGCTGATGTCAACCTTCTGTATTCTGGGTTGGGGCGGCAGTGTGCATGTTCAAGAGTTTCCGTGTCCTAAATGTGTCTGTGTAAACTCTGTATGGTGTGGCCCCAAAGGTAGAGGTTATGCAGACTTTGAAGCCTCGAGATGAACATTCCTGTGGCTTTTCTGCAGAGCTTTGTGCCCTAGCTGACAGATCCTCCGGCACCTGTGTGAGGTGGGGGTGCGGCATGGAATCCTCCATTCTGTCTTTTGTTTAAACAGAGTCCTCCTAGTGTTGTGAGCATTCTGTCATATCAAGAGCAACCAGACCCCCAACTCCTCCTTCCTAACGCCCATGTATTGTTATAGACCAACTGTGAATTCTGTCCTGGGGATGCTTGATCCCTGTCTGACTCTGAATTACATGTCTGTTTTAAGTGTGAGCAACCAAGGAACTTTGCAATTTTTTTCTTACATTCCATGCATTTACTTTTTAAATTCCCTATGTGATGACTGTTCATCCTATAGAGAAATATATATATATATATAATATCTGTATCTGTGTATGTATTTTCTGTTGTGTCTGTTTGTGTCTAAATAAAGTTTATTGAGGATACAGGTGGCATTTGTGGCTACTCGAAGTTGCAGAGTCAAATTGGGACCAGAAGGGGAGTTGGGCGGCATGGTGAACCAGTGAAAGACACAATCTTAGTCATACCCATATTGGCTCAAAGCTAGGATGGTCTGCCCTCACGTCATGTGCTCTGCGATGATTACCTAGCACTTTGCAAGAAATTACACGGATCTAAAATGTCACGTTTTGAAACAATACTAAACAAAGGTATTATCTTGCATAGTTTCAGAGGGTCAGGAATTCGGGAGCGGCTGAGCTGAATGTTTCCAGGTTGGGGTCTCTCATGAGGTTCCAGTGAACGTTGCAGCAGGGGCTGTATCATCTGAAGGCCTGACCGGGGTGGAGGACGGGCTTCCAAGATCATTTGCGCACATTGTGCTGGCTCTTGGCAGGAAGCTTCCGTTCCCCACCCCTGCCCCCCACAATGTTCTCTCCATGGGCAATTTGCGTGTCCTCACAGTGTGGTGGCTTGGCTTCTCCAGAGTGGGTGATTCAAGGAAAAGAAAGAGAGAAGCCCAAATGTCTTTTATGACCAAGCCCTTTGGCGACTCACTGGCATTTGCTCCATATCTTATTGGTAACACGAGTCAGCTCTATTCCAGATGGGAGGGAACTATGCAAGGGCAGCCAGGTGCCAGGGATCCCTGGGGCCATCTTGGAGGTTGGCTACCCCAGTTCTTCAGCCTCTGGGGCAGAGTGACAGATCTGAATTTTTCCAACAGAATGTGACAGCTCTTACCAAGCCTTCTCAACCCCAGTAATTTCTCATCCTTGCCCCTACCCCTTAGAGGTGGTCCAATGCAAAACATCAAAGCGTTCAATCTAAAGAACTCCATACGTAGATTATAACTGTTAGAGCTTTGGGTTCATACAGTCATTCAACAAATATTTTACAAGGCCTGCCCGGTGCTCAGCAATGTTCAGAAGTAAACAAAATGGAATCTGCTTCTGTGAAACACCTAATTCCACTGGGGGAAGCAGACAAAATAAATTCTCAGTGATGGGAGCAAGGGAAAGACCTCCAGCAGGGATGCGGCAGGGAATGTTCATCTGGGAACCAGTTTTGTCAGGAAAGGCAGCTTGGATGAGGTGGTAATTGGGCAGAGACCCGCTTCCCAGGCAGAGGCAACAGGAGGGAGGCCCCGAGGTAGAGTTTTTCTTGTGGTGCCAAGGAGTAGGAAGGGGGCTAGTGTGAATAAAGCAGGATAGAAAAGGACGAGAGTAGGAGGACAGGGGACCCGAGCCAGAGGGGAGCCAGATGGTGCATTTATTGGGTGGCGGACACTAGGTTGCTTCGAAAGGACCTAGACAGACCTCCATCAGAGCAACATAAAGGTGGTTCTCTATCCCTACCTCTTCTTTGGGTCCCTGTCATCTGGGAGGCTCTGCCCCACATCCTCCCTTCCTTCAGAGCAACCCAAGTTCAGCTCTGAGTGCTACCTATAAGCAGAATGGCCCCATGGAAGTACGCCATGGGCAGGGAACCCCTCAGGAGCATCGAACATCGGGCCATTGTTCATCCTGGATGTTTTGTGCCCTTCCTTTTCTTTTTTTATTTATTTCTTTCTGCTTCACCTACTGCCAGTCAGGGACCTTTTCCTTTAGTCCCATTTTTTTTCTTTCCTCCCTATATTGGCATCAGGCCTTCTAGTGGCTACCCCCTGGCCCGACCATGATGCTTGGAACTGAAGGGGTTGTTGGCTCCTGCTTAAGAAGGCCATACCTTCACTGAATTGCACATGCATTTCTAGCAGATTCTGATGATCTGAAAATCACACAGTGACGGTCCCTAGTCTAGACAGTGCCAGGAACTTCTTTGGATGCTTGGATGTAGCCAGCCCTGTGTGCCATCTCAAAGGCCCCAGAGGCATCCCAGGGAGAGGAGTGCACCCCAGCCTCATTGGTGGCTCGTCCAAATTCACAGAGTTGGGGGTGAAGATGCTTTAGAACGAGGTCCACAGGTGCACAAGTAATTAAATCTTCTAAGATAGAGCCTAAACAAAGGGATGTCTTTTTGGCTATTGGGATTGCGAAGGTGAGACATTAGGAGAACTGGAATTCTGACCTTAGGGATCTTTGCAACCACCAAAGCCCCCGGTTCCATCTCTATCCTCTTAGGAAACCCCATATTTAGCTTAGGAGGCCACATAGCCATTAGTCAGTCTCTAGGCGTAAATGGAAGTCAAGGCCAAGGAAATTGTTGATTAGAGTGACCATGAATTTAGACCAAGTTCCCCCTACACCATTTTCTGTGTTCATTAGACAGGGTTACTCCCCCAGACCCCCCACGTAGGACCCCAGAGTAGCCTTGGGGGAACCAGAGCAGTCCCCCAGGCTGCCACGATGGAAATCGAATGGTAAGGCTCCTATTTGCTGAGCATTGCTATGTACCAGCATTTTGACATGTGCCATCTTATTTTCTCCTCTATGATGACCCCGTCTGTGGGAGAGCTCTTGTCATCCCCATTTTGCTGGGGAAAAAACGCAAAGTAGAGCAGTTGAGTTTGAGTAATTTACACAAGTGAACGTCTGGTGGTCAGTACCATTTCATTCCAAATCCAGGCCTGCTTCCAAAGCTTATGCTCCCACCTGCTGGGGATGGTGGGAGGGGCCGGGGCCGCAAGGGACAGTGGTTACACGGGACGCCTGCATGATAGGCACCCTGGAGCCAGTGGGCTGTTCTTATTAGAGGCACATGTTTTTGCAGGACAGGAAATCACGTGAAAGGAAGATGGACCGGGAGTAGGCCCCCACCCCAGATGAGCAGGGGCTGCCCTTCCAGAAAGGAAGCTCGGTCTACCCAGATACATTTTCAGGGTCTGTCTAAAGGAACACACTTACAGAGAACCTATTCAGAAGTCTCAGTCGGGCTGGTTGTTTTTGAGTCTGGTCAAGATAGCTGGGAAGATTCTTTCCAGGATCTCCCATATGTCTGTAACATGATCTTCCATATGTCTATAACATGAATCCCAGAGATCTCCACCAGTATACCCCAGCCAGGCCAGGGAGAGTCCTTACGGGCAGCATGTGGTGACAGTGGCTGTCTTCTGCACTTGGGCAGTTGGCAGGGTAAACATGATGAGCTGGTTCCCGCCTGCCGCTCCCCTGCTATTTCTGTTTCCTGGGTCCTTTCCACCATACCAGGAGCCAGATAAAGGGGCGTGTGTGTGTGTGTGTGTGTGTGTGTGTGTGAGAGAGAGAGAGAGAGAGAGAGAGAGAGAGAGAGAGAATGAGTGAGTGGGTTTGGGACAGAGGGACATCCCCGTTGCTCACCCGGTCATGGACTCCCTCAGAGAAACGCATAGGTGAGCACCTACTGTGTGCCACACACTGTTCAAGGCACTGAGAATACAGCAGACACAGGCCAGTGAGCGGCAAGAGAAAGAGGTAAATATATGAAGCACATCAGAGTTCAAAGCTGTGGAACAAAACAGGACAGGGAAAGGGAGGGAGTTGAAGTTCATAAAAGAGCATCCACAAGGCTGCAGAGGAAAGCGACCTTTGGGCACAGACCGAAAGACGTAAAGGATTGAAACTGCCTGGATTTGAGGGAGGGATCTCCCAGGCCAAGCTGGGAGGACAGAGCATAAGGAGCCAGATTGTGTGGGGTCGTACAGGGGCTGGGTTATGAGCACATAGGGCCGCTGGGCCATTTCGTAAAGATCTGGTCACCATTTTGGGCAAGATGGAAGATAAAACAGTCTTGGCCCTAGGGCATTTAGGAAACTGGAAATCTGCAGGAGGAATGGGGTTTAGGCAGAGCTTAGGGCTGTGAATTCAGTCTGGCTCCATATGAAGTTGTACATGCTTCTTAATCAAAGCATCCATGCAGAATGTCAAGTTCAGGAAAGAGGTCCAGGCTGGGAATATAAACGTGGAAGCTTCCAGGTGCGGTGGGGTGAATCCGGGGGACCGCATGAGATCAGCTAGGGAGGGTGTCACTCCCCAGGTGAGCAAGTGAGCATTGGGCACCCATCATGGGGAATTTGGGGCTATGGGGAGTGAGGAAACTAGCCTGGAAATAAACCAATCAGGGCAGTGTGGGACCTTGGAAATTGAGTAGAAAACAAAACAGGTGTTTTCAAGGAGGAGACCGACCGACTGTTTAAGCTATAGAGAGGTCCAATGAGCGGAAGTCTGAGCAGTGACCACCAGGTACGAGCTGGTAACATGGAGGTCGTCGGTGAGCGTGGCCAGAGCAGTTGAGGGGCAGGGATGGGCAGGAGGCACAGGAAGCTGATGGAGGCAAGAGAGAATAGATAATGTCTGGGCTGTGCTTCTGTGTGACTGGGGTGGACTGGGTGATGAGAAGAGCAAGCTTCATTACGCGGGCCTCTCTACTGGCGGATGTGTTTGAGACGGTTCATGCTCAAAAGCTATATAAAAGATCTTTAAAATAAGGGAATGGAAGAAGAGGACTAGACTGCAGGTATCGACAACCCGTTAGAGTTTTAACATGAAGCAGTAGGAAAGAGGGCAGGAACTAGAAGGGAGTGTGATGTAAAGAGAGCTGTGTTTTATTCTAAGATGGGAGAAGTTCCAGTGCATTTGCTGGTAGGAATGGTCTGGCAGAGAAGGGGAAATTGATGACGTGTGGTGGAGTAGGGGGGATGGTGCTTCAGAAGTGGTGTCCTTGGTAGGTGAGAGCTGATGGGATTTACCACAGAGGTGGTGGATCTCCACCAGGAGGAAAGCCCACCAGAGAAATCCCCCACAGATGGAGGGTGGGGTGTGTGGGCCCAGGTGCTTGCAGGAGGGTCTGTGCTGTCCGTGCTCAGTGACCTGGAGGAGCAAGGTCATCAGCTGTGAGCAAGGGAGAGGGTGGCCCACCGACCCACCTTGCCCCAAATGCTCCAGTTTTGACAAAGAAGAGCCTGCATCCTGAGAAGCCCCTCAGTCCCAGGCAGACGGGGACACCTGGTCACCCTAATGAGAATATATGAGTAGGCCCAGCCCTGGTGGCTTCAGAGCATCTTCCACCCATCTCTGGGGACCGGAGACTCACATCGAGGATGCCGCTGCCAGGAGCTGACCTCTGCATGGCCCCCAGGTGCTCAAGTCCTTGGGACTTCTCTGAGATCAGCTGGGAGATCTAGATGAGGCCACACTATAGGAAGCTGCTGCCCTGGAGGACCATTCCAGAGCCTGCAGAAAGATCCTGAGTGAATGGATATCCTCACTGTGTCTGAATAACGAAACCCAGGGACCAGGCTGGCTCTGGCCAGCCCCGTTGCCCAGCCAGACTCTCCATGGGGTCTGAGGCGGAAGCCAAAGCAGGAGAGAGTCCATGCTACTTACAGATGAGCTAGGGCGTTGGAGGAGGGTGCTGAGATCCGACCTGGAACTGATCATTCTGATACTAGTTCAGGAGTCTCAGCAATGAGGGGCAGTCGCAGGGGCCACCCCAGGTGCTTAAGCCCCCAGATCTAAAGACGAGGAGCAGCAATCCAGAGGAACAGGGCCAGGTTGATGGCATCTGTCCCTTGAGCAGTGGACAAAGCCAGGGATGGGTCCTAACATGCAGAAAGCCTACAGGTGATGAGTCCAGATACATGTTCTACAAGGAGTCAGAGGCCAGGGCAGGGGAAAGTGAGGACCAGAGCCTTGGGGTTCGTGTGGTGGCTGAGATGGAGTGTAAGAGGTGACAGACCTTTAGGTCCCGACAGGGTCCAAGGGATAACGTGGGAGTGGGTCTGAATAAAGCAGAAGGCCAGCCAACGCGGAGGTGAGGGTCCTGCTTCCACTGCCTCAGGCCTCACACAGCTGTAGACTGTCCACCCTGGGGGCTGCCACAGCTGCCGGTAGTACTCAGGGTTGGACATTAGGTCTTCAATTCTAGAAGATAAAGAAGGCGCAGGCAGGCCACCGACCCCACACCTGGGTCTGAGCAGGAGCCTTCAGACCGTCCTGTGGATTCTTGTGAGGGAAACCCCAATCCATTAGGGTGAAAGAAATCCAGCTTCGTTATTTTCTCATTGTGGGAGCCAAGGGAGTGAGTGGGCTTTCCCTAAGCCAAGGTGTTCCAAGGCTGGACTCCAGATAAAGCACAGAGCTCAGAAGGCATCTGGTCTCCATGGCAACAGAGAGCCGGGAAGTACAGCAAGAGAAGAGAGAAGGCTGGGTCTGACTTGCCTGAGGTTGGCCTCTGAGAAGCCCGCGCCACCTGGGAACATTCTTTCCCGTACTTCTCTGTAGGCCAAGGTGGGCAGGAAGAAGTGGGAGTGGAGCAGGGAGGAGCTCTTGGGTTCTGGGCTGAGGGCAGCATGGATCTGAGCTGCCTGCATCACGGGGCCGCTCCCTTTTTTTACTCTCTGCCAGTTCCTGCTCACTCCTGATTGATGGCTAATACCGAGAAGCAGGCTTTGACTCCGCGTGCTCAGCCTTATTTGGTGGTATTTGTTAGAATGGTGTCAATCTCGCCCAGTGGTTAATTGGCTCAAGTTGACGGAATCAGAAGTAAAGATGGGTCTGCATGACCGGTGAATTCCATGCAATCCATTGCTCAGCATCACTGCTGTTCAAACAAGAAGAAACAATGCAGAACGCAACCCCGTACTGTACCTCGGGGAGTGCTCAATTGGATACCACCATGTGTGAGACTGGCCATTTTGCTTAAAGGCAGCTATTCCACAGAACCCCCTTTCCTATGTGGGTCCTGGTGACATGAAGACCCATGACCCCTCCCCATCCTTGGGAAGCAGAAAGGGCTCTACATCCTCCTTAGTTTTACTGAGGACCATCTTCAGCTAGATTCATTTGGGTAGCAGTTAAACCTGGCTGATGGACCTTGAGGAGCCTGGTGCCCACCACAGCCAACTTCTCTGAGGCATCCAACGGTCCCCTTCCAAGTACAGCCACTCTCTTTGCCATCAGGAGACTGACTTGGAGGCATCGAGGGTGTCCATCTACAAGCTGATTGTCCTCTTAGGTTCTCCTTGTTCTAAGGGCAATGATTGGGTTGAAACAGCACACACCGATGAGTGTTTGGGCATCTAAGCCATCACCCAGCTCAGGCTACCTTGGGAAATCATGGTGTTGAGAAAAAAATCCCCATTGATGTTGGCCTGTGGGCCTGCTACCATTGGCCCGCATGGGTTGCTGGGCCAGTCTGCTGGGACAGTCCACTGGGCTGGTGTTGAGAGGGGAGAGGTGACACAGGGCCATGTTTGGGTTCAGGATGCACTGGGAAATTGCCTTGGGAAATTCCAACTCACCTGTAGGGTCTTTGGATTTCGGCTCACAAGAGGAGGATGGATGTCCTATAGTCTCCAGCAGCGAGGCCAGAGAGATATCTTGTTGGTACATTGAAATCAGGGAAGCATCACTCCTTAGCTAATGCCAGCCTGACTCCTTTTCTACTCAGGCAGGAGGGGAGGTTTCTCAAAGGAAACCCGGAGCACCCCAAATCTCAGTGGGCCCTTGAAGTCCCCATTGGGAAAGAATAGAGGATCAAGTTCTTGTGTTTTCCCAGAAGCTGGTGAGCTCAGCCAGAGGTCTAGCTGCTCTGAGCCATGTTCTATTTGCTTTCTACTTGCTTACTAGTGCCATATAGGAGTTTTCTCTTGCCATGAAGCATGACCCACGTTGGCCCCCCCCCAGGGGCAAGTTCATGGCTGGTGCATCGCCTTCCTGGAAGTGGTCTTAGCAATGACTGGTCATCCATCTTGGGAATCTGCCCTTCTCAGGAGCCAACTCTTGGCATTGACTTTCCCTCATTCTCTGCTGCTCAATGACAAGAGTCTCAGGAACCCTGAGATCAAAGCTATGGGGCTGTCAGGCCTGGGAAGGTGCCTGGAGTGCCATCATCCCTGCACCAGCGGGCGTCTGTGGCCAGGATTTCATGGTGGCCCCGAAGTGGGACAGAATACTAATGATCTCAGTTCTCAGGGGCACCACTGCTCCCTGGAACATAACCATAGAATTCTATGACTCAGCTTCTGGGCAGATTATGGAGGTGGCGAGATAATGACATGCCAGCCCTTCTTGCCTTGCATCATGGGCTCAGCCTCAGTCTTACTGACCTCCAGGTGGTGAGGCAAACTTTCTTAAATAATGGCGGAAGGAGTGTGGTGAGATGAGGGTCACTGGTGTTAGACAGGCTCATTTAAGTCCCAGCTCTTCCCCGGCCTCCACTAGCCCTGTGACCTTGACTTCTGTGACATTCATCTATACGATAAGGTAATGGTGTCACCTGCCTCGCAGGGTTACGTGCAGATCCTGTGAGATAACAGGTACCAGAACACTGAGCTCAAGCAGTGGGAGCTCTTCATATTACTACCTGTGACTTAAAATGCTGAAGAACCTTACTCCCCAAGGGATAAGGCTAGGGCAAGGGCATTGACTTCTCCTAGGAGCTAGTTAGAAATGCAGACTCCTGAGCTACACCCTGAACCTACTAAATCTGCATGTAAGCAAGACCTCCACATGAGTCCCAACGTCCTAAGCGCATAAAAGTCTGAGCAGCACTACCCTCAAGGGGTTTCAAGTTCAAGTGCCGACTTCTTGATGGTCTTTAAGGTCACTTCTGTTTCTGAGACTCTTTTGTCCTGAAGTCTCTGCATATGAGAAGCCGGGTGTCCTGCAGCTGGGGAGGGAGAGACTTCCTCCCTAAGGGGAATACTTGAGCTCTGAATAGTGATGCAAAGAGACGTCCTAAGACTTGAGCAACCTGTCCCAGATATCCGATTCATGGGGCTTTGTCCATCTCAGTGAAACTTAACTATGGGTTGAGCAAAGATGAGTCAAACAGTGCCTGGCTTCTGGAAGTACCGTCCCTGTCAAACACAAGAGAAGTGTCATAAAACAGATCCCAAGGAGAGAACGTGTGTGTTGGGGGGAGATGCGGGGATTTAAAGGAGGAAAGCCTTTTCTCTGAGTGGAGGGAGTCCTAAATGGGCTCCTACAGGAGACGGGAGTTGAGATGGTCCTTGCAGGGCAGGAAGAATGTGACAAGCCAAGAGTAGGGCAGGGTCAGCATTGCAGGTAGGGGACAAAGGCACAGAGATGGAAATGCCAGTGTGACCTCTTTTGCAGGATGTGGGGAGATGATGGGGGCCCTGGGATGGCAGTGGTTGGGGGGAAGCTGGAAATGATCCTGGAAAGGTGGGTTGGAGGCAATGTCCTAAATCCTGCTAGGACTGAGGGGGACAAAACCCGGGCTGAGGTCCGAATTCCAGCTGCTTATCACTTGCCTATCTTCTGCTGCATTCTACTCTTCTGCCTTTAAGAATAAAACTAAGCAAGGGGCACCTGGGAGGCTCAGTCGGTTAAGCCATCCAATTCTTAATTTTGGCTCAGGTAATGATCTCAGGGTTGTGAAATTGAGCCCTGCATCAGGCTCTGTGCTCAGCACAGAGTCTGCTTGAGATTCTCTTCCTCTGTCCTTCCCCTTACTCATACTTTCTCCCTCCCTTTCTCTCTCTCCTTCTCTCTCTCTTTCTTTCTCTCTCTCTCATAAATAAGTAAAATATTTAAAGAAAAAAGAATAAAATTAGGCAAAACCACAACATACTAAAGAGGCCCTTGCGTGAGGCAGATTCCCCAGACAGAGATGGACATGGCAAACTTAGGGTCGACTCCCTGCCTCTGTTTCCCTCACAAAGCCTGTCTGCCCTGCGCGTCCATCATGGCACAGTGGACTGCATGCTGAAAGAACCAGGTGGGCTCATGGAGCCAGTGCTCCATGGAGACTCCACTACCCACACACCCATGCGTTTTCTGATTTACAGTCTGGAAAGTCTCCCTATGTCAGGCCTATTTCCTTGAGCAAGCCAGAACCTGGAAGGTTCGTAGGGCCTCTTGTTCTCTGATACCCTCGGGCCCTCTCAGGAAGAGACACCTCCTGATATGAACTACAGCATAGGGTCAGGCAGGCAGCCTCCTCCCACAGGAGACCTTTGACTTGGAACGCCCCTGAGTGTTCCCACAGTGGCCCTGTCCCCTGCCCACACTCTGTGATGCCTGCAGGAAGATCCACGGGAGATGTGTGTCAGGCTAGAGAGCATCATGCTTTTCTGTTTTTTTGCTAAAACACAGATGCCCAAGCCCTCATCCATTCAACAGGAATATGGACGCCAGCTGCTCCCCTATTGAGTCATGGAAGATTTGACAGAAACTTAACGTTTGTGCAAATGAAGGCAAGGGGCCCTTAGCCCATGGCGCTCCTGGCTCCATGGGGGCTCAAGTAGAATGCTGCATGCTGTCCTTGGGATCTCTCCTGCTTCCGCACTCATATCCAAGTGCGTTTCCATTCTGTTCCACTCTGGTCTCCTGACCATGCCTGCTGCTTGATTCCTCCTCCTCCTCCTCCTCCTCCATTTTTTACTTACTTATTTTGAGAGAGAGAGAGAGAGCAAGCAGAGGGAGGGGCAGAGGGAAAGGGAGAGTCTGAAGCATACTCTGTCCAGGGCAAGGAGCCCCGCAAGGGGCTCAATCCCACAGTGGTGATATCACAACCTGAGCCGAAATCAAAAGTTGGATGCTTCGCCAACTGAGCCACCCAAGTGCCCCTGTTTCCTCCCTTCTTAACCCAGAATTCCAGTCCAGGACTCCCTCCCTTCCCATTTAGATAACTCTCAAAGGCCGCCTAGATGAAATTCTATGCTTGCCCCACCACCTTCTGTCCTCTGCTGAGCAGCCAGACTGATTTTATTCTAATTTAATTTAACCTGGTTTAATCCTAAATATACCTAACCTCACCTGAAGCTTAGACCTCTTGTTGCGCTTTGCTTTATAAAACCTCAAAAGCTCTCTCTTAGAGGCAAAGTCTTAAATATTCACCCTAATGCGTCAGAAAGGCCCTTGTGTGTCATAAAAATTCTGAGTTCAGGGGCCCTGGGTGGCTCAGTTGTTGAGCATTTGACTCTTGGTTTCAGCTCAGGTCATGATCTCAGGGTCGTGGGATCAAGCCCCACATCAGGCTCTATGCTAGGCATGGAGCCTGCTTGAGATTCTCTCTCTCTCTCTCTTTCTTGAGATTCTCTCTCTCTTTCTCCTACTTGCTCCCTCTCTTAAAAAAAAAAACAAAAGAACAAAACAAGCAAAACAAAACAAAACACTGAGTTCAAAACTCTTAAATGGCAATGTGCATATCCTCTTCCTTCCTTCATCTGTCCCTCTGTTGATAGCATGACTCAGGAGAAAAGCAAACCCGTGAATATACCAGGTGAGCACTCTTGGTCCCTGTGTACTCCTGTAAGTTAGTCTTCTTGGTCTTCGCACAGAACTCAGACCTTCCATTATATTTTCTGTGTTCACCCTTTATGTTTCCTTTCCTATAGTCTTCAGTTATTTTTAATTCATATGATTCCTTCCTGATACCTGTCTTTGCCAATAACCACATGAGGAGGCACCATGTGTTCCCCACAGCTCACATATGTAGTTGGTGTTCAGTGGATATTGATGGATGGATGGATGGATGGATGGATGGATGGATGGATGGGTGAATTGAAACTACACTGGAGCCAAGAGACCTGAGTTGTAGGTGAATGTGAATCTGGGAAAATTCCTTAACTTCTCTGCTCTGCATCTCTCTTTAAACTTTTCTATGGTATACCGTCTACTCCTGATGTTTTGGACTCGTGTGTATGTATGGGCTGAAATACAAGGTAGGCAGTTTCTTGTGACCCAGGTCCATTCCAGAGCGGTTCTCCACCCCCTATACCTCTGTGAACATTGGTATCTCTTCATTTTTCATATCATAGTACTCTTTACAACTGCAATCGTATGCATTTTCTTTTTATTGTTTTAAAAAGATTCATTTGAGAGGGAGTGAGAGAGAGAAAGCATGGAGGGAGAGGGTGCGGGAGACACAGAGTCCCCAGAGAGCCCAACGTGGGGCTCAATCCCAAGTCCCTGAGATCATGACCTGAGGTGAAGGCAGATGTTTAACTGACTGAGCCACCTAGGTGTCCCTGTATAGGTTTTTAAAAATATTTGGGAGTAAATTGAAGATACGATGTCCCTCTACCCCTAAATACTTAAGTATGTAATTCCTAAAATGAAAGACATTCTCTGACATATCCACAGTATGATTATCAAAACAGAAGGTTAACATTGGTGGAACACTGTTACCTAGTGTACACCTTTTATTTCAGTACATCACTAACATCCTTTACAACAACAACAAATAACATTTTCCTGGTCCAGAATCTGATTATTAGGTCAATTTCTAGGTAGTTGAACACCTTGGTCTCTGTTTGTTTCTCTACCATCATGATCTCTGACTGGTTACATTTGTGAATGTGAAGGCCATTGATTTTGTGTGTTAATTATATATCTGCTGCCTTAGTGATTTGTTGTGTTGTTTGTTTTATCATTAGCATTCCAGATACACCATCCTATCATATGCAAACAGAGGTAATATTGCTTCTCCTTCACCTTTATGCCTCTAATTGATTTATCTTGTCTGACCATATTGGGTTAATATCACTAACTAGTACAGTGTTGAGTACTGGTGGAGATAGAAGGCATCCTTGCTTTGTTTCAATGTTAGAGAAAATGCTGTAGAGCTTTCCCATTAAAATACTGTCTTCATCATCGGCCACAGCAACTTCTTTCAAGACACATCTCCAAAGGCAAAGGAAACAAAAGCAAAAATGAACTTTGGGGACTTCATCAAAATAAAAGCTTCTGCACAGCAAAGAAAACAGTCAACAAAACAAAGAGGCAACCCAAGGAATGGGAGAGGATATTTGCAAATGACACTACAGACAAAGGGCTGATATCCAAGATCTATAAAGAACTACTCAAATTCAACATCCAAAGAGAAGATGGTCACATCAGAAAATGGGCAGGAGACATGAAGAGGCACTTCTCCTTAGAAGACATACAAATGGCTAACAGAGACATGAAAAAATGTTTATCATCACTAGCTATCAGGGAAATTCAAATCAGAACCACACTTGAGATACCACCTTACACCAGTCAGAATGGCCAAAATTAACAAGACAGGAAACAACAAGTGTTGGAGAGGCTGTGGAGAAAGGGGAACCCTCTTACACTGTTGGTGGGAATGAAAGTTGGTACAGACGCTTTGGAAAACAAAAATTAAAAATGGAGCTACCATATGACCCTGCAATTGCACTACTGTGTTTTTACCCAAAGATACAGATGTAGTGAAAAGAAGGGCCATATGTACCCCAATGTTCACTGCAGCAATGGCCACAATCACCAAACTGTGCCAAGAGCCAAGATGCCCTTCAACAGATGAATGGAATGGATAAAGAAGATATGGTCCATATATACAATGGAATATTACGCCTTCATCAGAAAGGATGAATACCTAACTTTTGTAGCAACATGGACCAGATTGGAAGAGATTATGCTGAGTGAAATAATCCAAGTAGAGAAAGTCAAGTATCACATGGTTTCACTTACTTGTGGTGAATAAGGAGTAATATAGAGGACAGTAGGAGAAGGAAAGGAAATGGGAAGTAGGGTAAATTGGGGAGGGAGATGAAACATAAGAGACTTTGGACTCAGAAACAAACTAAGGGTCTTGGATGGGAGGGGGTGGGGGGATGGGTGAGCCTGGTGGTGGGTATTGAGGGCACATATTTGCATGGAGCACTGGGTGTGGGGCATAAACAATGAATCTTGGAACACTGAAAATAAATAAATTAATTAATTAAAAACAAAGATACTGTCTTCAGGACCAAGGTAGATAAGGAGAAGATGGATGGATGGGTGGATAGATAACTGATTCACATTAATTCAGATAAAGTATCCCTCAATTTCTGGTGCACCTGGGTTGCTTGGTTGGTTGAGTGTCTAACTCTTGAGTTTTATCACAGATTATGATCTCAGGGTCCTGGGATTGAGCCCCGAGTCAGCCTCTGTACTCAGCATGGAGTCTGCTTGAGGGTTCTCTCCCTCTGCCCCTCCCCGACTCACACTCTCTCTAAAATAAATATATAAATCTTTTTTAAGAAGTATCCCTCAGGGCACCTGGGTGGCTCAGTTGATTAAGCCTCTGCCTTTGGCTCAGGTCATGATTGAAGGGTCTTGGAATTGAGCCTCACCTCAGGCTCCCTGCTCAGCAGGGAGTCTACTTCTCCCTCACCCAACCTCCCACTAATACTTGCTCTCTCTCTCTCTAAAATAAAATCTTTCTTAAAAAACGTGTCCCCCGATACCCCCTTTTTTTTTTAAATCAAGAATCAGTATTAAATTTTATCCAAGGCTTTTCATCATTTATGGAGATATAATCTAAGGTTATTTCCCTAGATGTATTAATATGGTATATAATATTAATGGATTTCCTAACATTGACTCAATCTTGCATTCCTAGAAAAAAATCCCACTTTGATCATGTATTATTTTCTTAATATGGTATTGTATTCTGTTCATTAATGTTTCATTTAGTCTTTTTATATCAATATTCATGAATGATCCTGGTTTGTACTTTTCTTTCTTGTACTGTCTTTATGTATCTTTTTAGTAATGACGTTAATAGAGCAAATATCACTGGCTTTGTTCAAGGATTGGGAATTTTCTTTGCGTTTCAGTGCTGTGGAGCTATGGGTACAGTCTTAGGACTGTGTGGTCTTTGAAGATTTGAAATAATCATCCTTTAAAACCATCAAGCCCTAGTGCTTTTGAGGGTAGCTTATTAGTAACTTTTCTTATAAGGTATGCATTTTTTCCTATTCAATTTATTTTGAAAATTTTGGTATTTGAATTGGTTATTATGTAGGGTTCTTTGGTTTTCAGTTTTTGGTTGTTGCTAGTAGTTCCTTATACCTACTGTTCAATATTCCTTAATCCCATGTGTTTAAATGTAACCTTTTTCATCTGGTTTATTAAGTTTTTATTGGTATTCTTTAACTTATGCCCTTTGCCTGTGCAACAGTCAGTATGTTTATTCTACTTTCTTCTCCCAATTTCTACTTTGTCCCATAGAGCATTTGTACCTCTATTTGCATCCTCTTACCCGGCTGGGTTTTAACCTTTTGTACTGACAGAAGTCAGTCTCTCTCTCATTACTGTTATTTTCCCTCTGACATTTGTCTAGTCATCTCTTGGTTGGATAAAGTTCCAGTAGATTGCCTAATCAGGGCTCATGAATACACAATTCCCTAAGTTGTTTTCTTTGAAACTTGTTCTGTAGCCTTGATGCTTGAAGAAAAGTTTGACTCATTGTAGAATTCTAGATTCCCACTTTCTTTCTTTGAGTTTTTGAAGATGCTGTTCTGTTGTTGCCTTTGTAGGCAAATCATAGACTATTTTTTGAGAACTCTAATGACGGTTTGATTCTTCTGACTTTGTAAGTTATTTGATCTTCTGGCTTGAGATCCTTGAGCATTTTTTTTCTTTATGTTTGAAGCCTGTTAGTTTTACCTTGGCACCAGAGATGATCCTTCTGTGTACATTTCCCAAGTACCTTTTGGCTCTTTCAGTTTGTACCATCATTAAATTAAGATCTTCTCTTAATTTAAAGAATGTCTTGCTGAATTATGTTTTTATATGTTAGTTTTCTTGTCCAGTTTTGTCTTTCTTCTTAAGGGGATCTAATTATAGGAGTTTCCTTCCCATCTTTCGAATTCTTATTGCTTCATTTCCTAGTCATGGTTGGATTTTTGTCTTTCCTCAGTGCCTTTACTGAGATTTATTTAGACTCTGTTCCCTCTTAGGCATCTTGTACTTTAGTCAATTTGTCTTTTTCTTCCATCTCTTTCCAGATTTCAGTAAATTCTCTTTCATTTGTTTATTTTCAATGTTTGAATTGCACTTTCATGGTATTTTTTAATAACTCTAAATGTGTTTTTAAGACTGCTTAATTAATTTCAGAATGTTGTGTTCAGTGTCTTCTGAACAGTTTTATGTCGAGTTGGAAGAAAATTATCATCAGTAGAGGTATTTGGATTCTTTGTTTGGGTTTTTCAAGACTTGTATGTATTTATTCATGTTCTCCTTCATTTTTTGGATATAGAGCAGTGTAGATGATTCCTATTTTAGTGGTAGCCTTTTCTACTAATGTAGAAAGTATAATTTCTCTAATTGGCATTATTATTATTGAGAGTTTAAGCCTCCTTTGTCTTACTGGATCCCATTCCCCATCCCTGGGCTTCCAGCATCTCTCCAAAGAACTTCTGTCTCTTCTTTTTGACTTTCTTCTTGTCCAGAAACAAGGCTATAGAGGACTGCCATGTTGATTTTCATGTAGTTAGTACTCTGAGCTACCAGGACACTTTTCATTGTTTTCATACCTAGAGTGAACTTTCTTATCCCAACAGGAGTTTTAGATCATTCTTAGGCCTGCTGCAATCTCCCCTCTTCTCTCTTACACTTATTTTATTCCAGACTGTTTTTGCTCACCATAAGGCTTATAGCAGGAGTGGAAAGACAACTTTCTGAAATCTGGGCCTCTTCTATTTCCTGGCTATGCTGAGCATGCCGCTAGAAAGAACAGGGCTGGAATTAAGCCAGGGCCATGTGATTGTAAAACCTTTACTTGTGTTGTACAACAGAGAGATAGACAGGAGTCATGGAATACACAGGTGCATGGAGAAAGCTTCACATGTGAGCAGCGTCTTACTTGATCAGCCACAGTCCACAGCCTCCTGTGTAATGTGGTAGCTATTCCCTCCTTTTGCTGCTGACTATGGGAAACCCTACATGCTGATTATTAATTCTTCTGATTGCATATAGGACTAAATATTATGTCATTGACAACTCTGGGATTATGTCATCACTCCATTCCCCAGTTTACTAGAGTGGCAGATGGAGGAGAACAGGAATCAGAACTTTTTTTTTTTTAAGATTTCTTTATTCGAGAGAGAGAGTGTGCACCTGTGCACGCATGTGAGTGAAGGGAAGGGGCAGAGAGAGAGGAAGAGCGAGAATCTCAGGCAGACTCTGTGCTGTGCACAGAGCCACACATGGCGCTCAATCTTAGGACCCTGAGATCATGACCTAAGTTAAAACCAAGAGTTGAATGCCCAACCGACTGAGCCACCTGGGCAGCCCGGAGTCAGAAAAACTTCCATGGCAACAGTAGGCCACGTGGAAGGTGAGAGATTTTAGCTCTTGATGATGCAACTCTTGGACAGAAAACTAGCTTAAACTCCACTGGCAAAGGTCCCTAATACAAAATAAATTTCCAGATCTAAGGACTTCTCTTACTTTCCACTCCTCCTTTCTTGCCTTTTCTTGGGAATATACTATGGACTTCCCACCCTTACTTGAAAATCATCTCTCATGACACAGCTTGTTTGCCTCCTCTTCTGTGTATAGTTCCCTTCCCCCACCCCATAAACCTGCACATTTTCCAAGCTCTGGGCTAACCCTTTATTCTACTCTTTCTTAAAACTTTCCCGGTGGCACCTGGGTGGCTCAGTTGGATAAGCAACTGCCTTCAGCTCAGGTCATGATCCCGGAGACCCGGGATCGAGCCCCGCATCGGGCGCCCTGCTTGGCAGGAAGCCTGCTTCTCCCTCTCTCACTCCCCCTGCTTGTGTTCCCTCTCTGGCTGTGTTTCTCTCTGTCAAACAAATAAAATATTTAAAAACAAAAACAAAAACAACTTTTCCCTTAGAGGATGTGCTAGCCCAATATCCAAGGCCCTTCTCTCCCGCCTCTCTTGGCTTTTGGATGAACTTCAGTAATGAAAGCCTTTTCACAGAGATGTGGCCCTAGAAGTGGGGAAGGGAGAGACCAGCCTGTATTTTCTGCCATCTCCTCAAAGTCAGCACATCCTAAAGTGAACCTGAATCTTTCCTCCAAAACCAACTTTTATTTTTGATGAAATTTCTTGGATGTCACTTTCTTTAAGTTGCCCAAACTGGCAGCCTGAGTGTCACTTTTACTTGATTCTTTTTTTTTTAACAACTCATTTATTTATTTTAGAGACACAGAGAGTGTGCACGTGAGAGAGAGGGAGAAAGAGAGAAGTACACACACAAGTTGGAGGACAGGCAGAGGGAGAGAATCTTCCAGCAGACTCCCTGCTGAGCATGGAGCCTGATGTGGGGCTTGATCTCACCGCCCATGAGACCATGACCTAATTGTCTTCCTACTCAGTTCAAATCTTATATGGGTAGGCTGCCTGGTATACCTAATCTTTCACCAAATGTACAGTGTTTATTTTGTGTCCACAAAACCTAAAATATTTGTTTTCCCACCTTTTTACTGATTTTAAAACCTACTGAGCCTTGATGACTTCACACAAGGTTTGCTTTCCTCCATATACTTTAAGCTCCAAAAGATTTCTGTGTCCAAGTCCAGGTGGCCTTCTTAATCCTCTTAGGGATCTATAAACTGAAAAGACATGTTTCTCCCCATACAGACCGATGAGGTAGAATATGGGCAGGGAATCCACAGCAAGCTCTCCCGTTCTGAAAGGGGAAGAAAGGGGAGCACTTGGCAGGCACTGATCCTTAACAATTTTAAACCTGTCTGAGCAGACGTTGTGAGGGGCATCTGATTAGGGCTGGGGATGTGCAACTTATGTGGATATGCCAATCCCCAGGGCGGAAGGAGAAACAGGTCCATGAGTAGATAGTATGGAGTGTGTCACCTGTGGGCAGAACTCTCAGGCCCCGAGGTAAGGGAACACGCGGTGTTGATGGGAAGGTACAAGTTCTTCCTATGGGTCGAGATCACACAGTATTTGGAGTGATGGTAGTTGCAACCTGTGGAGAGAATCATGGCCTCACAGCCTCCTACCCTTGACCTCGGAGCCCTGAAGCAGCTCCCTCGTGGAAAGGAAGGGTTGCAAGAGAACTCACGCTATGTAGCTTGGAGTCCCAGGGAGGGAGTGTCCTGAGAGCCCACACTTCTGGGTGGATATACTAATGCAACTAAGGCTTCGTAAAGCACTCTACCTAAAATTCATAGTCCCTGAAATCGCTCAGGAAGCGAACACTCACTCCCAAGAGTCAGGTTTCCTTGGAGAAAGTTCAGGAGCTCTCAGGGAACGGGATAGGGTCCATGCAGGTGTCTGTACCCTTCATCTCTTCCCAGGAGCCTAGGAAGCATCAAGTGCCAAGAATCTGATTGGATCACTTTCCACACAACAGTGGCAGGTCTGGGGGCTCCTTCTAGAAGTTTCATAGGGGAGCACAAAGAAACTGCTGGACCTGATACTGACGAGATGGATTCTCGGAAGAGAGGTCAGAGACTCAGGGACCTCCTGTCCACACCAGACAGACCTGGAGATGCCCAGGCAGAGTGGGCTTGCGTGAGTTGACACTGCCATTGGTGTGGGTGTGGAGTGGCTGGCACAGGTGCTGGGGCCCAGCCAGCCTCTTCTCCCTTTGCACTGATTGGTTTCTCTTTTGTTTTATGGAACTTGACAGCACTAGTTGTGGCTTTTTATGGTTGACTACCCCCGGTAGTACCTAATTACAGAGGAGATTTTTTAAAGCAACAATGAACACATTTTCTAAATATGTTCTCAGTCCGTTCCCTCCCTGGGTAATTGGACCCTGAGCGAAAGCAGGATGGGGATGGTGTTCCCAGGGGCCTCCTGTCAATCAGTCCCAGGCAGGTCCCCCTGGGGACACTCAGGAGCACGGTTCCCCAGAAACCCCGAGGCCAGGATGGCAGGGAGGGTGCCCGAGGCCCCAAGGCCAGACCCCATGCACGTGAGCCTCTCACACCTGCTCTCTTCGTGAGGGCTGCAGTGCCCCTTGAGAGCTAGGTAGGAAATTATACGCTTCAGCCAAAGAAGCAAGTGTTCTGTCAAAAGAAAAATAAAAATATCAAGCAGCTTCTAGGGAGATCAAAGCCAGACTCAGTCAAAAACTCCTGGCATAGGTGACTCTGAGACTCTTCTCTTTGTTCTTTTGGATAAGAAGCGTGGTTGCACTAGGAGCGGCATACTTCCTCATCTGCCCGGTTGTTCCATATTCATTCCATGCATTTGACCCCGTGCTAGACAGGGGGAGGGCCTATCACCCAGAACGTGCCTGGGCAAGGAGAGGCACCAGGGGATCCGGAGCAGGGTTCTGATCTGGCTCCCTAAAAACCAGAAGAAGGATAGAAACTGCCCAGAGACTTTGCGCCTCTGTAGCCTCAACACCCCGCTGGCTCAGACAGCACAGTCCTTCCAGCTGCCTCTCAGCAGAGGAAGAGGAAAGAAGATGCCTGTGGTTAGCTCGCCCGGCTATATCCTTCTGTCTGGCTGGCCACCTCCATCTGCCCTCTCCCTGCTTAGAAAGGCCTGAAACTTTCTACCAATTACAAGCTGCAGCCAGACCTGGAAGGAGATCAGTGTGAGGCATAAATCACAGGGACTTCTCAACTGGAGAGATGTTCTCATAATCATTGAAGGGTGCTCAGGGACACACGGTAATGCCCTGTTGCACTGGGCTTGCGTGTGCGTGCATGCGTGCACACACACACGCGCGCGCGCGCACACACACACACACACACACACACACACACACAAGCAGAAGGAGATTTAAATTATTTGCCCCTCACCTATCCTTTCTGGAGACTCACATGGAAGTTGTGAGTCATTTCACAGCAGCAGAATGACCTCACCTTCGGGCTCATGTTTAATCTCCATCTGTTCCTAAGGCCAGTAGAAGGGACTGTGCTGGCCTCCCACGAAATCCTTGTCTCATGTAATGCTCCCTTTCTCAGTGTAGAACCCTGATTCTGGGACAAAGGGGAAGCATCTGCCTCTTTCCCCAACTTTCTGCAGAGAGCTGAGAAATATTGCCCAAATCTCTCCATCATGGGCCCTCTGTCCAACTTGACCTGCCTGGTAGGAAAGTGGTTTTTAATTCCAGCTGCTTGTCAGGTTCATCAAAACTTGGGGGAAAAATGTATGTAGATTCAAGATGTCCTGTATCCTAATCAATAGACGTCCACATCTCTAATTCTGATAAGCTTCCAAGGGGATTCTGATGCATGGCTCTGATGGGTGTATATCAAACTCTCAAGGGCATTTGGATCACACCTCCCCCCCAAGATGTTGTTAGATACCCATTCTGATCCGATGGACCTAGGGTGGACCCATGACTCAGCATTTCTAACAAGCCCCCAAGACTGCTGTTGGTCCAGGGACAAACTTGAGGCAACAAAGTATGCAGTTAGGGTTCTCAATGCAGGGTGCACCTGAGATTCCTCTGGGAAGCTTTTAAATATCCTCTCGCCCAAGCTGAACCGTGACCAACTGATTCATAGTTTCTGGGGCTGAAACCCATACATCAGTAGTTTCTAAATCTTCGCAGGTGATCCATTTACGCAGCCCTGGTTGAGAACCCTTCTTTGGGAGCGTTTTCCTAGCAGAGGGGGTCTGTGCTCAGCTGCTTAGCTCCCATCCCAACCATGGACCAGCTAGCTACTCTCCAAAATCCATTTTCCAACCAGCTGGACACTGTGTACTCATTTCCAGACGGCTTAGATAATAGGTATTATCATCACAGAAGAGCTCCTCGAAACATCTCCCTCTCTACAGATAACCAATAGCAGTATTAGCAAAGACAGTGAATCTGATCCATTCTTTTTACACAGAAAATTAATCCTTAGTTGTCAGCGAATGGTTTCTTGGCTTCTCTCCCTCTCCTGGAGAAGTTGCCATTGTACAGTTACACAACCCCATAGCCGTGTGGTGCATAGACATGCCACATGCCTGGGCTTAACCTCTTACCCAGTTGGTCCATTTTTGACTTGACATCATTTTCGACCTCTTGATCTTTCCTGCTAAGAGCTGTAAGGAATGAGGATCTTGCTTCCCTACATCCTCTGCCTTTCTTCAGTGTCATCTGTGTTTCTGAACTTTTGTACCCAGCATTGTTCATGAGGCCTTTGCCCACCTCGTTGGGCTGGCTGGCTCCTACCTGTCTTTCAGCTCTTTCTTCCTTGGCTTTGGGAGGACTGCATCTCCCCAGACCAAGATAGGCAGTGCAGTCCTAGGCACCTGTGTGCTCTCCCAGCAGTCTGTATAATCCTCAGTATATGGTGCAATATTTGCTGATTTCCTAATCTGCTTCTCCCAAGAGACATGAGCTTCTGGAGAGTGGGAGTGACGTATACACCTCTCAGTCCACACCGCCTTGCGCAATGCACAGAACATAGCAGAGCTTCGAATAGCATTTATCAAATAAACCATTGAATAAACCAATAGTTCCTCTCCTCTTCCCATTTTTTTTTTGGGGGGGGGTCTGGTTTTCCTACTGGGTTGTATAAAAATGTACAGAAACTGATCTACTTTAGCATGATTCTGACTGTCTTATTTGCTCAAACCAGTCCATACCCAACAAGAGTATAATTGGAATATCCATTCTTTCCAAAACCCTGCCAATCATTTCGCTGTGTAAATAGGCACAGGTGATTGGTTCTAATCAAAGTCATTAGGGTGGTTCTGGAATGATCCTGCTGCCATATGTAGATAATTATGGCAGAAGTCTAAATTTTGGATGCTAGCCAATCCAAATAGCATTAGCATGAAGAATTTGCATAGAACAAAAGGAGAAGGGTGGCATAGTATTTGGACATAAATAATAATGACTGGTATTTATATAGCATTTTCTATGTGGCAGGCATCCTCTAAGTGATTTCCGTATATTAGCTCATTTACTCAACAGAACAGCCCTATTAGAGGGCTACTCAGTTGTATCAGTAGGTAAACTATGGCCTCGGGAGACTAGGTAACTTGGCCAAGATTATACAACTAGTAGTGAATGGTAATCTCCATTGGGACCCAGTAGATTACTTTCGTGTCTGTGCTCTTCCCTGTTACACTGCAGTAGAGAGTGGGCTCCTTCTAGAAGAGAACATCAATCACATGTCTCAGTGTGACTGTTAGCATTTCTAGTCATTCATGCGTTAGTGACTAAGAGATCTAACTTGATCCCTGGAAGCGGAACAGACCATCTTATTAGAGTAGCAGTACTCAAATCTTAGGTGTACCAGTTGACTTTCTTTCTCAAATACACACACACACACACACACACACACACACACACACACACAACTTACAGACATACTCATCTGTCAGGAAAGAGAGACTCAGGAACCTTCAGTGGACAACTTATCTATAAATGCAAAATAATTTTTTTCCAGAATAAGAAGAGTGCTGCTATTTTCCTAAAATTGTATTTCCTTTGGGTATTAGATTGGCACACTAGAAAAAGGGAATTTGGTGGTTCCTGATTTTAAAGGACTTCTGTTAATGATACCTCTCTCTGTCCTTACTTGATGGTTCTTTTGAGGTCAGCCAGGAAGCTAAGTCCTCTTCCCCCATGAAGAAAATTAGAGTGAGGTGTCCTTATCCCCTAGTCCCTGTGAAATGAATTGGCCCTCATTCCTGGAGTTTTTCACCTTTTGTAAGAACCATTTCATTGGTGACGTCACATTTGAGAAAATAGTCAATATTTTTGCATGGCCATTTCTTCTAAGACATGTTCTCCTTGATGTCTATAAACAAATATGGTGTGATATGCTCAGACCAGCTAGACAAACTGCCTCTCTCCATCCGCCAAACTCTAGGTCAGTGGGAGAATTGGGGAGCTGATATTTTTAACAGAGTTCTCCACAACAGACCATTTGTAAAAAAAAAAAAAGAAAAGAAAAAAAGGCACACCCAGCAAGGTAAGGACCTTACAATAGCTTCCATCTTCTCTGTCCCTTTTATGCCACATGGGAAACCATTAGGACTTAATTTTTTTTAAGAGGAAAGTAGTCTAAGTATCTTTAAAGCAGTGCTTCTCAAAGTGTGGCCCCCCAGACAAGTAGCATCTGCTTTACCTGGAAACTTGGAGAATGCACTTTCTGGGGTTCTAGTCTTGACTTCCTGAGTCAGACTCTGGGGTGGGGATTCACAATGTGTGTTCTAATAAGCCCTCCAGAAAGAACCACTGTCATAAAGAACTAAGATATATAATTAGGTCATGCTTCTTAAGATAGTATCTCACCCAAGTAGATGGATGTGAAGGGTGTGTTATTTTAAGTATCATGCCCTCAAAGGATATGGAAGCTAGGAATGGAGCTCTATACCAGGTATAAAGTCAAATTGTAAGGAGCTCAACATAAGCCACTAGGAAATTGAAGTCATCCATTTAATACCCCAGCAAAACCCTTCCCCAGTGTACAAACCATTATTTGCCCATTGATCAAGGTCGGTGGGGTGTGGTTGGAGGCTGAAAATTAATTCAGATGATTCTTACTTGGAGGAGCTCAGCTGTCTTCCTTACTATGATATTAAAATGGAAGATTCTGCAAGTTAATTCAACCAGGGACTTTAATCATCCAGGGTAATAGGATGCACTGAGAGACTGTAAAGACTGGGGCCTCGGTCAAATTCAAATGTTATTGCTTTTAACTGAGACCATTGCAAGACCCACAGAGCAAATGGAACAGGCACAGTGTGATCTTTCAAATTAGTTACAAAGATCAAAACATTAAAAAAAAAAAGCTGGAGTGATTTTTCTGAGCATAAAAATGTATCCCTTCAGAAAAAATTAATTTAATAAAATTACTCATTAGGGCCTTGTATTGTTGTGTCATTATAGCTGTATTGTCTAAAATAACTTCAACTTTTTGAAGAAGTCAGTACAAAATTTAAGAGTTACCTAATTAGATCAGACAGTAACTAACTTGCCTTTCCAATACTGGTCTTGGGAGGATATTAGTTATGATTACCCTCTGTTGATTTGAGAACGTTAGCATTTCCTGAGGGTATCATTCCAACCATATATGGATAATGTCATAAAGAACCAGAGTTTCACACCCTGCCCCCCTCCACTGGATGACACCACCACAGTTGACCAGGATAGACCAATGGTCGTGACCTAATGTGTTGCTTTTACACACATATCTTTGGTCATTTTCTTTTCTCTGAGTCCATGGCCACCAAGATGAAAGGTTTTTATAATGTTGGAAAGAAAGTGGTAAGAAGTCACAGGCTGACAGAATTCTTTGTGTTGGTGGAAGAGTTCAGCTCTCCTCGTCCCCTTTATAGCCACAAGCAGTGGGTTAAGACCCAGGAGCCTTTTAATCTTCCAGAAATTCAAGAACTCTCCTTGATTTTTAGACCTTCCTTTAAACCAGCCTTCACTTGCTGGAGTTGTAGTCCCCTGACCAGCACTGTCACAGAGGAGGCTGGGTGAGTTCACCCAGTTCCCGGAAGCAATATCAATTCTTAAACATCACTTGTACGCAAAGGTTCTTCACCTCAGTCCTTTTCAGACTCATAACAACTCTACACGTTAAGTACAAATGAGGAAAAGGAAACTCAGAGAGACTGAGCACCTTGCCCAACGCTGCATGGTTCCTAAGAGACAAAACTAGCATTTGAGCTCAGGTCTAGTTAGTGCTGGGGTTAGGTAAGGCCTAACTCTAAAGTCCAGCATCTTCCCTGGCCCTCTTTATGAAGGTGGGTCACCTCCAATAGACTTCCCTCCAGTAACCCACTGATCATGTGGAAAGTTCCGTGGGTAGATGCGAGTCAGTGTTCCCCAGTGCATGGTAGAGCTGGATGTCACTTTCTAACAATTAGGGAGAGGGGCTCTGTGGTAATGGCAAGCCTGCTAAGAATTGGTTACGCCCACATCCTTCCCAACTGTGAGAGTCTTTGGGGTAAGATTCTTACCCAGTTGGCTCCTCCACTAGCAGATCCACAGATTACACTGGTGCCTATTTAAATGAGTGAAAGAATGAATAAGTGAATGAATGGATGAGCGGATGCCTTTTGATTCTCCTACACTTGTCATCACTGAGCACCCTAACTTTGCTCGGACTTTCAGTAACACCCCCACCTTCTGGTTGGGATTATGTTGAGCTACAAGTTACAGAAAACCAGCCTTGAACTAAGAGGAGCTTATTTACCTGACAAGAAAGGGAGTCTTGTTCTTTCCTTCATGGTTGCTTAATGGCTGCAAAGTTCTGGCTATCACATCATCCTAGCATTCGAGAGCAGAAGAGCAAGGACGGAAAGAATAGATATCAACAGATAACTGCTTCTGCCTCCGTGTCATTTCTCCACAGCTCTTGACAGATCATCCCAAACTGGGATATTAGCAACCTGCATTTATTTGACTCACGTGTATGTGGAGAGACAGCTGGGGCAGGCTCGGCTGGGCATGCATTTTCTCAGGGGTGTTTCCTCGTGGGTCAGCAGGGTGGGTCTGCCTCTGGAGGGTTCACCAGGCCATGTGCCCATCCGGCTCCCCTGGGCTAGTCCTGCCAGGCCACCCAGCTGCTTTTCCAGGGGAGGGCAGGAGCAGCCCCAGGACCCGTCCATCACTTTGTCTCATCTGTGGGCCAAAGCAAGGGACAAGGCCAGTTCAGCATCAAGAGCTGGAAAAGCAGGCACCACCTCCTGAAGGGAATGACTGCAAAGTGACAAAGCTTCCATGGAGGGCCGGAGAAGGGAAGCCATTCATCTCAGGCAGACTTATTAGCCAGAACTGAAACTGGCAATGCGCCTTCCTTCCTGCCTCTCCCCTCCCACTCCCCCTTCTCTTTCTTTTCTCCTAAGCTTTACTAGACTCTGTAATAATGCCCAGCCAGGGAAAAAGGAGGCTGGCAAAGAGTGCTGGGATAAAGCACTTTTCAGTAGCCACCGTATCATTGAGCCCCCATCCTTGACTTTGCTAATAAAGTTCTTCTTGGACCAGCATCCCTATTAGGCTGTCAGAAACCTCAGCCCCAGTGATGTCCTACTGATAGACCCCTAGAAGCATTCATTCTGGCCCAGGCAGCCCTCAAAATGGGTTTCTGCTGAGGTGTTAAGGAAGGAGGAGTGGCAGAGACAATAGGCCTCTTTTCTTTCCGCTGCCCCTCACAGCCATCGAAATGTCACTCAGCGCTAATTCTTGCAAAGTATCTGTGGGTACAGAAGGGCCACCTTCCCCATCGTGTTCCTGGCTCTCCCTAGAAACATACTCTGTGATAAGGTATGAAAGGAGACCTTCTAACACCTGTATATAACAATACGTCTCCCTAAGGATTCTTTTTTAAGATTTTATTTATTTATTGACAGACAGACAGAGAGAGAGAGAGAGATCACAAGTAGGCAGAGAGAGGAGGAAGCAGGCTCCCTGCTGAGCAGAGATCCTGATGCGGGCCTCAATCCCAGGACCCTGAGAGCATGACCTAAGCCGAAAGCAGAGGCTTTAACCCGCTGAGCTACCCAGGGCGCCCTCCCTAAGGATTTTTACTTGAAAGCCAAATGATTTGTAAATGGCATGTAAGTAAATAATCAGTCTGGGTGCAGAGACTTGCTGGCTACATTGGAGTTTCAGGGAATATAGATATATGTGTGTATACACACTGAAATAAAGGTTATTCACAAAGGAAAAAAAACTAATAAACTCATGATCTGAAGTTCATAAAATAATAGTGAGCATTTCTTATGTACTTATTATGTACCTGGTCATGTACTAAGCATTGGCATAGTCTTTTTTTTTTTTATTAACATAGAATGTATTATTTGTTTCAGGGATAGAGGTCTGTGATTCATCAGTCTTACCCAATTCACAGCACTCACCATAGCACAAACCCTCCCCAGTGTCCATCACCCAGCCACCTCATCCCTCCTTATCCCCCTCCCCTCCAGCAACCCTAAGTTTGTTTCCTGAGATTAAGAGTCTCTTATGGTTTGTTTCCCTCTCTGGTTTTATCTTGTTTCATTTTCCCCTCCCTTCCCAATGATCTTCTGTCTTGTTTCTTAAATTTCTCATATCAGTGAGATCATGTGTTAATTGTCTTTCTCTTATTGACAGATTTTGCTCAGTATAATACCCTCCAGTTCCATCCATGTTGTTTCAAATGGATTTGGGGGTTTTGATGGCTGCATAGTATTCCATTGCATATATACACCACATTTTCTTTATCCATTCATCTGTTGATGGACATCTAGGCTCTTTCCATAGTTTAGCTGTTGTGGACATTGCTGCTATAAATATTGGGGTCCATGTGCCCCTTTGGATCACTACATTTGTATCTTAGGGTAAATACCCCGTAGTGCAATTGCTGGGTCATAGGGTAGCTCTATTTTCAACTTTTTGAGGAACTTCCACACTGTTTTCCAGAGTGGCTGCACCAGCTTGCGTTCCCACCAACAGAGTTGGAGGATTCCCCTTTTTCCTCATCCTTGCTAACATCTGTCGTTTCCTGACTTACTAATTTTAGCCATTCTGACTGGTGTGAGGCGGTATCTCACTGTGGTTTTGATTTGTATTTCCCTGATGGCATAATATTTTTTTTCAAGATTTTATTTATTTAACACAAAGAGAGAGAGAGAGCACAAGTAGGGAGAGTAGCTGGCAGGGGGAGAGGGAGAAGAAAGCTCCCCACCAAGCAAGGATCCCAGTGCAGGGCTCAGTCCCAGAACCCTGGGATCATGACCTGAGCCAAAGGCAGATTAACCAACCGAGCCACCCAGATGCCCGGCAATGGTAGTCTGATTTAGTTTTCAAACTCTCCAGCGAAGTAGGGAATATCCCTGTGTTTACACAGGAGGAGTCCGAGACACAGGTCCATCAGATATGTTTTCCAAGATCACCCTAGAAGAATCAGGATTCAATTTCATCTCTGTCTGACCCCGAGCCCTTATTTCTAACCACAAGAACACACTGTGTTCTATTTATTTATAATCCATGGTGCAAAAGTAATTAGAGTAAGCCTAGAAAAGAATTCATGCTTCCTAAATATCCACTGACAGTCTTGATTGATGGATCCCTATGCCTGTGTGAGAGCTAAGACACTCATAATTCAAACAAATGCGTAGGTTACTCAGGGCTCCAATGACCATGGTGTTGCTCAGCTAAGGAGAATATATTACTTAAGATGGATGGTTATTGATAATTGCAAAAGGTGTAAACAAGATCTTTATTAATATAGCGGTTCATTAGCTGTGTCAGTTTTGCATATCAATCTACATTTATAGGTCGAGAGCTTGAGGTGGGTTTTGATATTGTTTATTGCTTGTTTCTTGTCTCTGTGCCATAGGGTTTTGGTGACCTCCAACAGATTAGTGTTTCCCAAACCATGTTTCAAAGGATATTATCTTTAGGATGTGTTTGTAGGTGTCTCATGAACAAAAAAGTTCCCATGGTCAAATAAATTTGTAAAAGGTAGGACTCGTTAACATTTAAAGTTGGTTGCTTTACTGCGTGACTTATCAGAGCCTTTCGGATAGCCCAGTCTGCATCATGGCCCTCTGAGATGGCAGTAGATTTGACTTGGTTGGTCATATGGATGATGGGAAACACTGATTGTGGAGCAGTCTGATCTCACTGTGATTGGTTGGAGTTCGTAAATGAGGGCAGACCAGGAGAGATCTCCAATTCTATGCATACCAGGACTCATGTGTTTTTTAAATTATTTTCTTCCCATCCTTCTAAAAATCCTTTTCACTTTGAATGAAAATCACTTTGTTTTTAGAGATTTAGGACTTCCAGGGGCAGCTGGTTGGCTCAGTTGGAAGAGCATGTTGACTCTTTCTCTTGGGGCTGTGAGTTTGAGCCCAACAGGGGTTATGGAGATTACTTAAATAAACAGAGATTTAGGACTTCCCTTGTTTGTTTACCTAAGGGAACATAATTTATGTGTTAGCTTTTAAAGACCAGAGCACATTTATTTGGCTCTTTGTGTATATTGATTATGTACAAAAGTATAATGTATGCTTGCTTAGATATTACTTCATGTTTCTGGTGCCAAATTCAAAAAAGAAAACTGAACTGGGGGGTGGAAATACCATTTCTGGAAGGATCATCTTGTGTAAGTCCTTCTTATGTCTGACTTAACCTTTTCACAAGCCCTGGAGGTAGGTCTTTGTGTCTTCACTTTGGAAATACAAAATCTGCATCTCAGAGATACCAAACTCTTTAATCTTAAACAGATAATAAGCATAAGACTCAGGATATGAAGCCAAATCTATCTGACTCTAAAATGTGGATTCCACTTTTTCTGCAGAAAACAAAACAAAACAAAACAAAACCGAGCTAAAAGAATGAAAATAAAATGACAGGAAAGCTTCCACTTGGAAACAGATCTGATTGACTAAGGGATAGTAATGATTGTGACAATTGCTATCATTTTACTCCCATGGGACTGAGAGGCTAAAAGAGATGATAACCAGTAGCTATTCAACCAGAAAGAGTAAGAAACTCATCTAATCTGTTAGCTAGATTTGAAAATTAGGGACTGGTCCTTAAAGCTTGACTAGGATTATGTTCAGAAAGATCAAACTATTAATTAAGAAAATAGGTAATAAGAGGCACTTGGGTGGCTCAGTTGGTTAAGCATCTGCCTTCGGCTCAGGCCATGATGCCAGGGTCCTGGAATCGAGCCCCAGGTTAGCCTCTCTGCTCAGTGGGGAGTCTGCTTCTTCCTGTGCCCCTCCTCTTGCTCCTATTCTCTCTCTCTCTCTCAAATAAATAAATAAAATCTTTAAAAAAAAAAAACAAAAACAAAAGAAGAGGTGGTAAAATTCTTACCTGCATTGGCAGGAAGAGAGGGCTTATTCAAAAAATATGAAGTAGATGGAAGAGGTATTGGTTACAATATTGAGTAATTAGTTCCTGGAACTTTTGATTGCAGGATTATGTAAGATGATGGTGCTTATCACAACATGTCCTTTGGTTCCATCTGATGACCAAGCAGATAGTCTGTTCAGTGAAATGATGCTGCAGGTTCACCTTGGGACATTGACAAAACAGCTGAGACACATTTGGCCTTTTATGGGTGGGGGGCACTTCGGAGATGTCACCTATGCTCATATTAGGACTTAGCTAAGATACTTCGTATCATCTTTTGTCAAAGTCGCTGCTGGCCTTTTGGCCACAGTAGGAGTAGAACTTCTAGAAGTTGAGCTAGAGTGTGGGCCTTTGGGGAAGCAAAATAATAGATCCACATCCAGGATGGATGTTCCCATCTGAATAAATTCAGCGTCTGTTATTTGATCAGGGACCAGAGCTAGGACTTAGCTTGGTCATTTTTAAGGGAAGGGGACGAGAGGAAAGACTTAAGAAACAAACAAACATCTGCGTGCCCTCCCTATCTTGTTAGACAGTTGGGAGAGTAAGCCGTATATGCCCTCTAACTTGAAAACAAGCAAATGCCTTCTAATGCAGGAAATAGGACTGAATATGTCACCAGCATCTAAAAACAAAAAGAAAGAAATATATTATAGTTCTTTATGCTCTGTGACAGTACTCTTTTTTATTTTCTTTTAAGTCACTGTGATAGAGATTTTTTAAAAATCTGAATGTCTTAGTTCCAGGTGACGATGGTTGTACCCTCTCTACTTGGTTGGGATCTGCTCTCTCAGTGTCATCTCATGGTGGCTATTTTATTAGTAACATTCTTGGCATACCTAGGTGGCTTAGTTGGTGGAGTGTCTGGCTCTTGGTTTTGGCTCATGTCATGATTTCAGGGTCATGAGATTGAACCCCAAATTGGATTCCCTGCTCGGGGTGTCTGCTTGAGATGTTCTCCCTCTGCGTCCTCTCTCCCTCTCTCTCCCAAATAATAAATAAAGACATCTTTATGAGTATCATTCTTCTTGGTTCTATCTTACTGCATGAGAGACTTCTCTGTTACACATTTTGCCCCACGTTCCCTTCTCAACCATCCCCTTTATTGCTTTGCCCCCCATCCTGTCCCACAACACACACACACACACACACACACACACACACACACACTATTTGGCTTGATTCCTGGCTCCATCACCTAATAACTATGTGATGCTAGGCAAGTCTCTTAACATCTTGGAGGCTATTTCCTTATATATCAAAGAGAAGTAATAGCTTCTCTGCCCACATCACATTGCAAACTGTAATGTGCTATCTAAATATAAGTTTGTTGTTGTGATTATTACTGCCCTGTGCCCACCTTTCCCAATGAAGCATAAGTATGTCCCTGGCTGAGGCTGTCAGTCATTTTTTGTGTTAAAAAGTCTGATGGAGAAAGAAGAACCTCTTCCTCCCACCCCACCCTCCTACTGTTGCCATCACATTCTAGAGTTTATGATGGATTTGTTCTTTTCCCTTTTAAATACTTGAGTGGTGTTTATCTGGTCATTGGATAGCATTTCATTTCTATCCCATTTTCATCTGCTCAACGGTTGCTACTAATTGGGGGTCTGCCTGTCTTTCCATTTCTCTGCTCACCTGGCTTTTCTTCCGCCTTCCTGGAAGATGGGAGGCTGCCAGGAACGTCAAGGGATGCGATTAAGCCGCTGTAAGGTTTAACGGAGAGAGGGCAGGAAAGACAGGGACCAAGAGAGACGTACTGTTAGGACAATTTGTAAAGTATTGGGATAATTTCAGAGCAGATTCTCCATCGCTGTCATAAATTCACTTAATAGATGTGGTCAGATCACCGTTATCATCAGAGGACCTCAAGTGAACCATTAGAGATTTGGGGAAAAGTGCAGACATTTCCGTGTGGCTATTGAGAACACCAGGCACACATTTCTTCAATTCTTCAAACACCACCAACAGATTTCTTACTCCTTTGCTAAAAGCACCTGTAAAAACGAGTACCAAAATAGTAATCCATAAATGTAATTAAATAAAAGCATTCCTTTGGAAAGAGGAGGTGTAGAGGAATGGGAATGACACGGGGCTGGAATTCAGGTGTGCCTTTATCTGACATTTCTGCCGCCTTCCCTCTTAAACACCAATAACAATCATCCAGCAAGCTTCAGGAGGGAACACACCTTCATGGTCATCATCTCGTGTTTCCCCTGATGACTTAAAACAAGTACATGGAATCCAACTGGGCCCAAGTCCTGCCCCATCAGGACAGCTCCAAGCAAACCAGTATTGCTTGTGGTCTTCATTGGTTCCCATGCGTGTAATAGGGTTAATGAGGCATTGGCATATGGTTATTCTGAGTGCGAACTGTGACCACGTTGCTAGAAGTGCCTCGCAAAATCCAAAGGATTAAATAGAAGTTTATGAGATTCTAGAAACAAGGGAGGAGGTTTTGGGCCTTCTACTTATAGGGTTTGGGCTGAAGGCAGTGGGAACCAGTCTGTAAGTAAGCAGAGAAGAAGCGTATTTTGAGTGATATCACATAGTTCATAGGCTGAGTAGCAAAGGTGAAGATCCGAGCTCAAAAACTATCTAAGAATCATTGGCAAAAAGGAGGGGCAGGCAGAACTGCAGCTGTAATATGCCCCATTGGGAAGAGAATTGGGCATGATTCTTGTTACAGCTGGACCCATTGCCATGGCCGCTGACCCCAGGAGGAGTTGATGCTGCCCCCACCCAAATTAATTCTACATGGTCACTTGCCTTATAGCATCATAGTAGGAAGAAGCAAGATTCTGCCTCTTACCTCTCTTGGGATTTCTCCCCACATGGGAGCGGTGTTCAGAAGTCCATTTTGGGTATGTTTTGGTTAAATAACCCACTCAGAGTCTACAGATGATTACTGGCAGGCCTAAATCCCATGTCTCTGCATTCCTCATCTCCTAGACCTTTTCACCATTTCATATTTTCTCATATCCATGTATTTGGTCTTTTAAGGAATATTGAATCTCTCCCCTATACCAGGCATTGCAGAGCTGGGGGGAATTCCTCCAGCTCTCCAGTTTTAAGATTTTATGATTAAATGTTTCCATGTAGCATTTTCTTGGGGATAAAGCACTATGTTAAGAACATTGTTTTCAAAATGAAATTTTAGAGAGCCTCCAATTTAAAATGAAGATTACGATCAGAAGTATCCTGCAGATTCAGCAGAGAGGCATGGCTGGAAAAGATAATTTTCTCAACAAAAAGAAGGAGGAAATAACAGCACCAGGGGGATTTCTCAGGCCTTGTCCGTGTCTACTGTTAAACATTATTATATAAACCAAAGGAGGGTTTGTACAAGTCAAGGACGTATAACCCAAAGCATGAATCTGGACATTGGCTTACCCGGCTCTTATACTGCAAGCTATTTCCACACACCCTCTCCACTTCATGTGTGTCCAGCACCAAAATACAATATGGCCATGGGGTAGAAAGAAGGGAAGCTCGGAGAGACCGTTCAAGACTGATGTCCATACAAAAACAACAGAAGGAATGCACCTTTTTTTCTTGAGGAGGCTCTCTGCCTTTCCCCAGTTGTTGCTGATTGGATACAGGGAGGGCACAGATTCCATAAAATGGCAAATAAGTATCTCAGTCTGAGTTCCCTAGACAGTGGAATTTAGGGTGTAATTCTTAGGTGTTAACAGCGTGTGGAAGAGTCCAACTCTAGTGACGGGGGCAGACAGGATGAATGGGAGTGTGGAAAAGACAGGAGTGACTCAGGAAAGGCAGGAAAGCAAATTTAAGGGGTTATAGAAACAGCTTTTAGAACAAGCACAGTGGAATGCTTGGTCTCTCCAGATGTTGTTAGAGAGGCTGTCTGATTAAAATACTCCATGTCTTAATAATCCCTCCTGAAGGAAGAAGGGAGAGGAATTTTTATGCTAGCTCTGGTCTCCCTTTTGTTCAAGTTGTCCCATGCAGTATCAACTCTCCTGCATTTGAGTGTTGACCACCTAGGCCTTCTAGTAGACATCTAGGAAACCAGATCTCTGGCACCTAAAAAAGCAGTATCCATGGCACAAGCCACAATACTCAGGCCGAGCTCATGATGGAAACAAGCCATCGGCACTCCCCATCTCTTCACCTGCAGCCTCACTGGGGGCCAGCTGGACAGGGTATTGCATGTGTCAAAGAGCCCTATAGTGTCTCATGCCTCAGTAGCAACAGGAAAATCCAGGAATTAGAGGCAAGAGGTATGCACATCAAGGCATAAGACATGCCTCTGAATGATATGAGGGATCTAGAGCAATCAGTATGGACACTGGCCGTACAGCATAGCCAGCTAAGCCAGTGGCACACCACGAAGGAGGGCATAGAGATGGACATCCATTTTTTACCTCCCAGAATGCATTTGAGCCAGGAGATCTTCACAGAGGCTCACAAGTACCATCAATGGAAAGGCATGGCCAAGAGTATCCAGAAAGGTCGATACATCAGGCTATGTATGCTAAGATAACCTTACACTACACATCCTAAAAATTCCTGATGAAATACAAATAAATTAAAATGCATGGCTGGATTCAGAAGAAAGGGAAATCCCTGCTTCCAGGAAAAAAGAGAGAACTAAAACCATATTGATAAACTTATGGACTGGTTTTGCACCTACTCTTGGAAGGTGGTGAGGAGTGCTTTTCTGATGCCAGTAACCTAAGGGAGTTAATGTTTTTTCCTCCCACTCAGAAAAAGAACACAAAACCTTAGTCCTGACAAAATGGGAAGCATAGAATCAGGGGGCTCAAAGGACTGCATCTACACACACACACACACACACACACACACACACACACACACACACCATCCTCACAGGGCAGTGACAAGGAAGCTTTTCTCTCACTGTCTGAGTCTGGCTGGGCAAAAAAGTTTCTTCTGAAAAAATCAAAACAAGGACTGCATTTCTTAGAGGTCTAAAGTCTGATTTTTATATTGCTGGGCAGTTATAGGGAACCACCAAGGTGAAACTATATCATAAAACAGAAAACCTGGGGCACCTGGGTGGTTCAGTTAAGTGTCTGACTCGATTTTGGCTCAAGTCATGATCTCAGGGTCATGAAATTAAGCCCTGTGTTGGGCTCCATGCTCAGCAGGAGGTCTGCTTGAAATTCTCTCTCCCCTTCCCTCTACCCCACTCCCCTGCACTGTCTCCAAAATGAATAAATCTTTTTAAAAATAAAAATAAAATCAAACAGAAAAATTGATCTGAGACAGTGACACAACTAGAGTGTTCAGCATAAGCAAAAACAGAAATATAGTAGAAAGGCAAATCATGAGATTTCTGAAGGGAAAAGGAACATCTCACAAGAGTTTAGCTCACCATATAGCCTAAGTAGCTGATAATTAGACTTCCAGAACCTAAACAGGGCAATCTGAAAAAGTATATAAAAAATGTCCTTAAGATTGTTGGAGATATAAAGAAAAAGGATTTATCCTACTAAGAAAAGATTAAATCTTATAAAAAAGGGACATGTAACTTTGAAAAAAAAAACCAACTACAAAACTTTTAGATATGGAAAAAGTCACAACTGAACGAGGTTAAATAATAGATCAAACACCACCAAAGAGAGAATTAATAGATGGGAAATCATTTCAAGAAATTATAAAGAATGCTGAGCAGAGAGAAAAGTATACAAAGGGAGAATTAGGCTACATAGTTTAAAATATACAAATCCCATATATAACTAATATGTTCTATGTTCCAGAAGGAAAAGATACAGAGAAAACATGGGAGAAACACTATTTGAATGGATAATGATCAAATGTTTTCCAACATTAGGGCACCTGAGTGGCTCAGTTGGTTGGGCAACTGCCTTCGGCTCAGGTCATGATCCCGGAGACCCAGGATGGAGCCCCACATCAGGCTCCCTGCTCGGTGGGGGGCCTGCTTCTCCCTCTCTCACTCCCCCTGCTTCTGTTCCCTCTCTCACTGTGCTTCTCTCTGTCAAATAGATGGATAGAACCTTTAAAAAAAATGTTTTCCAACATTGATGAATGGCTTGAATCCATGGATTCAAAAAGCACAGTGATCTTCAAGCAAGTGAAATAAACAAAACCCCAAATCTCAGATCACATTTTAAAGCTGATAGAAATTAACGCTAGGTCCCTTACACAGAACCAACGTGAACTGGCAGAAAACTTCTCAATATTTATAATTATGCCAGGCAACACTGTGATGACACTATCGCCATCAGTCTGAGAGTCTATAACCAGCTCAGCTGTCATTCAGGAAGTAAGACAAAAAAAATACATTTTTGCACAAATAAAGACTAAGGGACCTACCTCTATCAAGCTTAATACATCTTAAAACATAATATTAAATGAGAAAAGCAGGCTCCAATAGGATATGTAGAACATTATCAACATAAAATTATGAAGCCCAATGCTGAAGTATTTAGTATTTTTGTATATTTTATTTGTTTTAGAATACAAAGCAATGTAGAGGAATAACAACCACACTTGAGATAGTAGTTACTGAGAGGTGGGGTAGAAGGGAAACACAAGGATTGGAAATGGCAGTGGCTCTTTGGCTACAACATCAGTATCTTACCTCTTTCTCAATAAGAGAAAAATCTGGAGGAAAAAAGGTAAAGTATTAACATTTTAAAAATCTAGATGGTGGTACTTGATGTCTGCCATTTTACTTTTCTACTTTCAAAAAGTACAAAACTATTGAACTATTTCAAAATTTTGAACTATTTCAAAAAACTTTTGAAGGAAAAAAATCTGTATCAAAAGAAAAGACTCTACATCAACTAGGAGAGAGAAGGAAAGGAGAAACAGGGAGGAGCAAGAAAGAGGCGATCCACCTTGGTAAACCCTTGACAGTGACTGGAAACATACTCACCCTTGTAGACAGTGGAAGTCCATTCCAGTCTAAGTGGGAAGAAGTGATGGTGCACCTGAGTGGCTTAGTCACTTAAGCATCCGACTCTTGATTTTGGCTCAGGTCACAATCTCAGGGTTGTAAGATTGAGCCCTGGGTTGGCCTCCACACTCAGTGGAGAATCTCCTTGGGATTCTCTCTCTTTCTCTCCCTCTTCCCCTCCCCTGCCACTCATGAGCTCATGTGCTTTTACTCTCTCTCTCTCTCTCTCTCTCTCTCTCTCTCTCTCTCTCAAAAAGATAGTAAATATGTGGCAAGAGGTGAAAAAGAGAACTGGATGTCAAATCTAGGTCCTTCCCTCATTTCTGCTACTGAGCAATTATGTGGACACATGCACAGACATCCCCACTCTGACTCTGTTTCCTCATCTTTTAATCAATGGGGTTGGAGCTTTCAATCAACAAGATCCTTTCCATTTCCAGCATTCTTTTGTTCTACTTCCTTAGACTTTTCAGATGGCCACATTTTAGGGCATAAAAATGGCTTTCGCTAATGCAGCTGTATTAGTGAGGATTCCTTTGTCTTCAAGTGACAGAGAATTCAGTCCAAACTGGCTTAGGGACAGTGAAAAGTTATTGGTTTGTGGAAGAGGAAAGACTCAGAGCTAGGTCTAGCTTGAGGCGCAGCTAGGCTGGGAGCTCAAAAATACTATCCTATGCCCCAGGTTTGTTTGGTTTTCTTTTATTTTTCTTTTACTTTTCATTGGCTTTCATTACACATTACACTGGCTTCCTTCTCTGGCATCACATGGTAAACCAGATGGTAGTTGTAGCCAGATGGTGACAGCAGCTCCTGCCTTTAAACCCTCTAAGTTTTCTGTTCTGCAAGAGAAGCAAAATCTTCCCTGAGGCCCCAGTGAAATACTCATTGTGTCTCATTAGTTCTGATAGGTTCTAAGCCCAACACGAAGCCAGTCATCGTAGACAAGGTTGGGGGCTATGTGCTGATCTACTTGAGGGGAACACGTTCCCACTCTGGAACTGGCATAGCTTCATCTCAGCCATACAGATGGGGAGTGGGGGAGGATATCAGTACCCCATACAGAAACCAGGATGCAGTTACCAGAAGGAGGAAGACTGGCTATCAGATGGCCAAACCATATGTCCACCACAACCCACAAAATGACAGGAGTGATTTCCCAGTAAAGAGGGTCTTAAGAATGTTAAGTCTCATTGTATCTGGAATGACAAAGGGCCAGAGAGAGATCTTAAATGTGTGGACCATTCGAAGCACAAAAGGGCTATGTGAGGACAGAAATATTGGCTTTCAGACTCCAATATTCATGATGTAGTCAGCGAGGCTTCTTTTGCTCAAAAGGTGGAGTCAAATGAGTTCTAAGTGGAATGACAAAATGGTATCGTGGGAAATAATGGGCCAGGAGACATTCCCTGATGGTAAAAAGGAAAGTTTAAGAGGTGGTTACTTGGACTCATGGAAGGTAGAGCCTGACATCTTACCAAGAGAAGATTGGGGAATTGTGCACAGCTCTGGAGAATGGCACTGCGTAAGATGAGGTAACAGCTCTACCCATGGTGCCTCCTCTGTCAGAAAAAGAACATGCAGGTCACCTGGGTGGCTCAGTCAGTTAAGCATCTGCCTTTGACTCAGGCCTTGATCCTGGGGTCCTGGGATCAAATCCTGTGTCAAGTTCCCTGCTCAGGAGGGAGTCTGCTTCTCCCTCTGTCCCTCCCCTCCTGCTCATGCTCTCTCCCTTTCTCACTCTCTCAAATAAATAAATAAAATTTTAAAAAAGAAGAAGAACATGGAATTCCTTGAATCATTTATCTTCATAGCACTGTGAGAAAAATGTTATATTTATTCTTGAACCCCTCTCCAAACTTAATAAACCTCAAGGAGATCCATCTTAATAATTCAAAATAAAAGTTGGTGTGTTTACACATAATGGGTGCACAGGAAACCATTGCCAGCTGTGATTCCCATAAAGTCCAATCACTCTGGAAAGGGGGAGGGTAACATATGGGGAAATGGGGAGGACTACAGAAGAATTTCCCTATCCTTCCATCCTTATCTGTTGATCTAGATATTACAGGCCTTCCACCATCATCTTTTCACCAGCTCCAGTTTCCTCTCCCATGTTCCTTGGGTCCAGAAAACAACCACAAAAACTGCAATGCAGTCCCTCCTGTGTTAAGCCTGCGGCAGCTATGAAGATTTTACCAGAAGCTGCTTGACACTCTGCGTCGTAAATTAGGAATGTGCTCAAGAGCTCTATGCAAAAAAGCCTTCCCTAAGGCTTCTTCTGGTTGCCTTTTGGTTAAACCCCTCTCTCATTCACTTTCTTCTGCCCATTCCTAGGATACCGTCAAGGCTGCATGGTCACATTCCATCCCAACCTAGGCCTCCCTCTTCAGAGCGAAGCATCTTCAAGTTGGTTAGCTAATTAGTGAAGGCATTCATCAATCAATTATTCCCCAAATATTTCCAGACAACCTGCTTTTCACGAGTTGCGTTCCTGACCTCACGGGTAGGAATTCTTCTGTGAAAGGCCTCCCTTCGCATCAAAGGTGGGCAGTTCTAGGGCCAACAGGAGGAGAAGAGAACAGAGAATCCCAGGCTACCCCCTAAGTGAAGCAAACTAAAATCCCCATGTGCCATGCCCTGCCATCTGTTCACGGCTCCCTGGCTTGCGAGAGGGAGCAGCCCACTCAGTTGAGCTGAACTGGGACCATTCTTGGCCTGCCTCTTCCTCAGTTTACTGCCTTAGATTGAGTGTAATTGCAGAGACTGGAGAGAGTATGGGAGAGCTGATAACCAGATACAAATACTCCACCTGTGAATTGAGGCATGAAGTCTGTAGTTAATGGTAACTAACCTCGATGGGGTATGTACCCATCTCCCAGCAACTACACTGTCCTCTCTACGTGTAATGTTTCATTTTACCCTCAGAAAACCTTGTGTTATTTTATCCTCCTTTTACTCTTAGGAAAACAGAAGCATAGGGAGTAGAATAATGTTTCCAAAGGCGCACAGTTAATAAGTGGTGGGACTGAACTTGATGCCAGGTAATGGGATTTTACCCACCCCAGCAGCACAGTCTCCTGATGAAAGAACCATAGTAGGGGTGGGAAACACGGATGTATTCTGTCCTTTGAAAAAACTGAGGTGGAGTTAATCAGCCCTGAGGAAGTCTGGGGTCAGGGAAGGCACAGGTGTATTGTAAAACAGCCCACTCTAACCTTGGCCAGGCAGGATTTAATGAGAGAACTGTCACTGCTTAAAAGAAGGGACGTTGAGTGTGGGGACTGGGTGATAGCAATGAGATTGTCTCTAGAAGGAAGGTATATATTCTACCTGTTCACAGCATCTGCACCTAGCAGAATACTGGGATTTGTATCTGTTCTCCATGACTGTGTAACAAATGATCCTCAAACTCAGTGGCTTAAAACAACGCACATCAATTGTCCCACAGTTGCTGTGGGTCAGAATGCATGTGTGGCTGTCCCCATGTGCCTCTAGGTAATGGTTTCCCACAAGAATGAAATCCCAGCATTGGCCAAAGCCAAGTCAGCTTGAGGCTTAACGAGTGGATGACCCAATTCTGAGTTCACTCAGCATTTGTCAGCAGGATTTGGTTCGGTAGGCACTGTTTTCCGGATGCCACCCTCAGATCCTTGCCACATGGACCCCTCCCAATAGTAAGACAACTTGCTTCATCAAAGCGGTCAAGAAAGAGGATGACAAAAGTGACACCCATCACTTTTGCAAGTCCCTGGATTCTGGCCCACATTCAAGGGAGAGGTTGATCCCACAGGGGGATTGATACTGGGGCTGAGAATCATGGGAGCCATGTCAGAGTGGTACCCGTCATGGAGGTCCAGACCTATCCATCCAGTTGAACTTTGCCCATCAGAATGCAAATACCCGTCATAGGATTTGGGGAAAAAAACCAATAAAATTGTTATCTACATTTGCCCTTTAGGGTAAAAGTGATTATTCAATCATGTCCTTCAAGATGACACAAAAAACACACAAACTTGTGTTTAGAGATTTGAATAGGAAAAGGAAGTAAGGGGGCTAATAATTATTGAGTCTGAGGTTCACAGACTTTAAGAATTTGCTTAAGATCATGCTGTAAGGAAGGGATGGGGGTTACAACTGTAGTCGTTTCTTCCTGTCTCTAAAAAGCTCATTTTCCAATTAGTTGTGGTCTTCAGTGCTGTCTGTCAGGCGCCTCCCATTCTGTCCACTCTGGGCCCAGCGGATGACCATACTTTCCACCCTTCTTGTGATTGGGCAGGGCCAGGAGACACATTCTGGCCCATGTGTTGTGAGCAGACACGTCTTACTTCCAGGCCCAAGTGTTTGATTGCAAGACCCATCAGTGGCCTCGGTGGCACTAGCAAAGTTTGAGACCCTGAGTGGCTCACGTGCAGAGATTCGCTCATGCCAACCCTTCACCAGCCCACCATGGCCACCAAGCCACCATGGCCACCAGCCCCTAATGGCCACCAGCCCACCATGGCCACCAGCCCACCATGGCCACCAAGCCACCATGGCCAATAGCAGGAACAAGAAATAAACTCGTGTCGTCAGGAGTCCCTGAGCTTTGGAGCGGGGCGATTTGAACTCTCTTGACTGATGTCTCTGAAGGGAAGATGAAGGAGCAGAGAAGAAGGGAGCGTGGAGGCTGCCCCGAGAGGAGCTCTGGTTCTGACTTAGAGCCGGCTGGCGTGAAGGCAGGGCAGACACTCACCTTCACCTCAGTTACCTGGGCCCCACAGCAGGCGCTGTGGAGTCCTTCTATTTCTGAACATAACTGGCTGGAGTCAGAACCAGAGGGACTGACGGCATGACTCACGGGTGGGGTGAGAATGCCGCCGCCTCATTCGTTCTGGTCAATCCTTGCTTTGGAAAAGCCAAGAGCACGAACAGAGCCGAGGGCCGTGTTATCCCTTCTCGAGCCCGATCTAACACACACAGCTCAGCAAGACGCTTTTGAAAGAGGCTTAAGTGGAACAGTGTCCTCGTCACTGAGGAGCCTTGGTGGCCAGACCAGACATTTGCTAAACTGGTGTCCCCTCAGCCAGGCTGGGGACTGGGATCCATAGGGTTGGGTTTCAAGGTTGGGGACAATTTGGGGAGAGTCCCAAGCACAAATGAGTGTGCCCTGCAAACCTCAGGCCCCTGTGTGTTCTTCCCCTGGGAGGTGGGATTGGCTTGGGCTGCCTGGGTCTCTAATTCAGCAGCTGGTTCCTCTCACTGCAGGCACCTCTCCTCTGCCCCCTGTACCACGGGGGAGGAGTCACAGCACTGCTTGCCACGGTTCACATGCACCAGTCCTGGATGGATGCGGTCCCTTGGTAGGCTGCCCTGCCCACACAGGTGACAACAGAGACTTGCCCCTTTTGTGGCTCTGTCCCATTAGCCCACATCTCCCCACCTCCCTTTACATAGGGTTGTAAGACTGCATCAGACTTTGCTCAAAGGTCAGAGTATATCAAGTGCGTCAGAGAAGTAGCATGTTCAAGTATACACTGGATCTTGTTTTCTTTTGGTCCGAGAGAAAAGCAGCCTTCCCAAGGGAAGGACATTATGGTCAGCGTGGGTTCCTAATTCTGCCTCTTGATTTTTAAGTCGAAGATCATTTTCGGAGTGTTTTCTTCTTCAAGCTTCCACCCTATGAATTTGTGTCCCTCCTTCAGGAAACCTCACTGTCGGGGTTGATCTCATCCAAGTGCTATCTGTTCCCTCTTCCCCTCCACGCAGCATCCGGTTTCCTTAAGCCTAAGTTATTCTATCTACAAACACACCAGGGCTTGGGGCTGGGACTCTAACACCTTCCACGGGGGATTTAGGTACTTTAAGTCAAACAAACAAACAACCAGAGTAGCTCAACCTTGGTCTCCTCTGTGTTGTCAATTTCCACCTGTGATCCATTTGAAGGATTGCTTCTGTGTCCAAATATAGTGGAGATATCACTTATGGTCCCACCACTCTTGCCCCTCATTTGGTAGATGGAGCAAACTGGTTTGACATACCTTGCCACCCAGGATGCCCTTCAAGAACTCTGGGGTCCTAAAAGCAGGTTTGTTGTAAGAAAGAACAAAATGATGCAGTTCTGAGTTCTTCCAAGAGGATGGTCATTGAAAGGTCAGAGAAGAGAAGATAAATAAGTGGTAAAAGAACAGGAAGCCACACTATGTTCCCGAGACTTCACACTTGTGCAGAGGGTGGGCTCTGCTGTTGGCCGTGAGCAGTACCTCTGGGACTGGAAGCAGGGTGGACACCAGCTCAGAGTCAGTGCAAAGGGAACCCTTAGGTAGACACCCAACCATCCAGTTATGTAAGTTCTGGTTTACCCTGGATGTTCACGCTTAGCTTACCTCTCTGAGAGTTCTGTATGAAAGGTTGAAGTTGAACGAATCACAGGGCTGGACTCTAGGATCACCACATCTGAAATACATATTATCTATGGACATCTATAGAGAACATTGTGTCTGTTACAGTTTAGCTTCAAACAAGGAAAAGCTTGACCTGCCTAACCTAAGTTGAGAAGGAATTTATTGGAAGGACATCAAGTCGTCATAAAAACAGAAGGGAGAAACCCACCCAAATGTCCATCAACTGGTGGATGGATAAATTAAATATACTATAGCCATACAGTAGAATAGTATTCAGCCATGAAAAGAGTGAATGAAGGACTGACAATAGCAACAAAGCTTAAAAACATGACACATAGTGAAAGAAGAACATATATCGTGTGATTCCATTCATAAGAAATGTCCAGACCAGGCTAGTCTGTAGAGACAGAAAGTACAGTGGTGCTTGCATACATCTGGAGGGCTGAGGAGAAATGGGGAATGATTGCTAATGGGTACAGAGTTTCTTTTCATAATGAAGGAAATGTTTTAAAATTGAATGTGGCGATGGTTGCAGAATTATGTGAATATACTAAAAACCAAGGAGTTGTATATATAATATGTGAATTATATCTCAACAAGGCTGTAATATATTTTTTAAAAGATGATACTCAGAAAACCTTAAGAAAGTAGAGAAGAGGAGGATGGAGATCCTGGCTGAGAAATACTCAGGACCCAAGACCCAAGACCCAAGACCCTAATGGGCGCCTCCCATGGACTGAATGACCTTCAGCCACTCTTGTGTTTGCTGACTCCACTCAAGACACAAAGACCCAGGAGAGCAGGAGTAGGCTTACTCACGTGCTAAACAAGACTATGTGGAATGGATTACACTGGCCAGAAAGGAAACAAGAGGCTGTAACCACAGAGGGAAAAGTAGATGTGAGACCAGAAGTGGTTACATACTCCCTGCAGATGTGTCTAGAGCCCCGTTTTATATATCATGAGAGATGCCTTGTTTTGGAATTTTTTTGTCCAGTCATCTGGGTCCAGACTTAGCACAGCACACATCTCCCTCTCTACTTTCCTCACAGGTATTTGCAGCCATGTCTAATCCTCACACAGGCTGAACTTGGCTGGTGCTCCGCAACCATCTGACCACCCCTTCCACCGTTCTTTGCCAGGTTAACAAGCATAACAGTCCCATATTGCTTTAGCATAAGGCAGGGATGTCATAAGGCTCAGACAAATCCATCTTCACTTTCTTCAGTTGTGCCTTATGTCACACCTAGAGTTTTCCACAGTGTAATGTTTCTGTAATGTTTAATTGGTACCTAGCCCCCACTTTCTTCCACATTTCAATTTATTTCCAGTCTAACCCATTACTCTTGTCTCTCCTTATCTAGTATATTCTAACAGTCTTTAACCTGAAATGGAAAGAAAGATTTGAGACGGAGAAGAGGGAAGGGAGAACTTATAACCACATTTCTAAATCTCTTTCACAGATTTTAAAGATTGAAACAGTTAAAGGTTGTTGAAAGAGGGACTGCTATGGACTGAATGTTCATGCTCCCCCCCCCCCATTCACACATTAAAGCCTTGACTTCCAATGTGATTATACCTTTTGGTGAGGCTGGGGAGATGTTTACGGTTAGATGAGGTCATAAGGGTGGAACCTTGGTCTTTTAGGGTTAGTGCTGTCATCAGACACCAGGTGGCACATTCTCTGTCTTTCTTGGGTGTACTTGAGAAGAGGTTATTGTGTGCACACAGCAAGATGGCGGTCACCTACCAGCCAAGCAAAGAGACCTTAGGATATGAAACCTACCTTGCCAGAACCTTAATCTTAGGCTTCCCCCTGTGAGAAATAAATCCTTGATATTTAAGCCACAGATTAATACAGGCACTGAATGGCACCTATGTGGTTTTCTATAAGGTATACAATTGTATCAGTGTCTAATGTTAAATGACAATTGTCTATAAATAGTTACACTGTCACCATCCTGTTACTCATCAGACACCTACCAGTCACTTTGGTGGCATCCCTGTGTTTCTTCTTGGTTGTACTTCTACCAGTCTGCTTAACTGTTTGATGTCTGTTTATCCTGCTATACTTCAGGCCTCATGAGGGCAGGGCCTCCATCTGCCCTGCACAGAGCTTATCACAGTAGACCATTTTGCAAATGAATGGATCCCAAGGCAGCCGAATAATACTGATTAATACCATCTTGGCTTGGTTGTTCTACTAAAAGACTCCATTTTAGATTTTGGAAGAGGCTAATGAAGTTATAAGATTTTATTTTCAACTTAGTGATACCATCATTGGAAATATGGCCTTTCCAAACATAAGGTCAAAGTGACAGATGGCTGCTCACATGATGACTGCCACCCAACTACAGTTAACAGTCCTGGGGGAAAACTCATGAGCCTACTGCGTATAACATATGTGTGGCTACATACTGCCGACCTTAGTTTACTCCCCTGAATGCAGAGCCTGGGAGAGGGTCTTGGTTTCAGGGAAGTTACTCCAAAGAAGCCATTGTGAGGGGCAAGGAGACAAGAGAAGGAAAGAGAAAACTAATATAGGATTACAGCATCAGAGTTGCAGGTGGAAGGGGCTTGGTTAAGCTGTAATCTCTGGAAAGTACCCGGAATTAACCTACAGGACTGAGATGCTGGGTGACCTATCCACGGGCTCCTGTCTCTTGGTGGCCAGAGATTGCCTCAGAACCATATACTCCCCATTCTTCCAGGCTGCCACTGGCGAAAAACCGAGGATTCCCAGGGGTTTGGAGAAGGCTCCAAGGCAGAAAGGAGGTGGAGACGTAGTGCAGTGCCATCTTGATGTGGGATATGGGTCTATATGAGTCTACACTTGCGGGAAACTATCCTCCATAACTGTGCCCGAAACCAGATGTAGAATATCATGAGTGCCTGCTGCCGTGGCCAGCATCAACTTAGCATTTTTCTTTTGTGGTAACACGTTTCTTTGTTCTACATCTCAAGTTCAGGGTGAGAGTAGGTTTGTTCCCTAATCCATGGGCACCCTTGTCATGGTGGGATAGATCTCTTCGGTAGCCAAATAGGTGGATTTCCCAAATGAGTCATTTTCTCCTGGCCCAAGGTTGCATTTCACTCCATGTTCTGGCCTGTTGTTTTTATGCTGGTGTGCCATGTGTCTGTCTTACTCATTTTATGATTCTGCAAGTGAGTCCTTAACCCCCCCCACCAGGTCCTTGGGAACAGGTGTAGTAGTGGATGTGGTTTGTAGAAAAACCAACATAGCTTTGATGGTGTTGACCTTGGCTCTGGGATACCGGGGCTGATACTGCTGAAGGTGGGACTGGTGATAAGATTGGTGGAAATAGCAATGAATGACTCTTGTCATTTGTTATGTGATGTCACCTGTTATGGTGACAGTTTGGACCTTGGCAGGTTGGGCCCAGGTGGAGGAGGGTTGCTGCCACACTTACTTGCCACCTTTTCTACAAGGTCTTCTCACGCTGCCCTGCTCCCTAAGGGCACTCTTGCATTGCCAATCTCCATGCCTGGTACATGATCTTCATTTAATTATTAGCTAATTATTTAATTAGTTGTGTCATTAATGAGATATGTTTCAACCAAAGCTTTATTTTCACCAGCTTTTTTGTTCCTCAACATTCCCTAAACATCAAGTATGTCTAAAAACCTAGGGTGCGGTGGGGTGCCTGGGTGGTTCAGTTGGTTGGGCGCCTGACTCCTGATTTTGGCTTAGGTCATGATCTCAGGGTGGTGACATCAAGCCTCATGTTGGGCTCCATGCTCATTAGGGAGTCTGCTTGAAATTTGCTCTCTCTCTCTGTCTCCCTGCCCCTCCCCCTGCTCACACATGCTGTCTTTCTTTCTCTAAAATAAATAAATAGATCTTTTTAAAAAATTAAAAAAAAAAACCCTAGGGCGTGCCATTAGTAACTAGTCTGCTCAGGCTGTCATACAGAGAGCACATGCTGGTGGTTTTATCAGAAATTAATTTTTTTACAATTCTGGAGTCTGAAAAGCCAAGATCAAGGTGCCAGCAGGATAGGATGGGCATCTGGTTAGAGTTCTCTTTCTGGCTGGCAGTCCGCAGTCTTCTTGATCTGTCCCCACATGGCCTGTCCTCTGTGGGTGTGCCCGGAAAGAGAAGGTGCTCTAGGTCTCTTCCTCTTCCTATAAGGACCGCAGTCTAATGGGGCACATGCCCCGCCCTATGACCTCATGTAACCTTTATTGCCTGCTTACCCGGAGGGCCCCTTCTCCAGATATAGTCACACTGGGTGTTAGGGCTTCCATAGATGAATTTCACAGTGACATAATTCAGCCATGGGCTGGATTTGACTCACCTTCAGGGACCAAGCCGGAATTGTCAAGTTAAAGGACGGGGACACAGGGTTCTCCAGAAGTAAATCCTGAAATGAGGATTCATGTGCAGGTGACTTATTACAGACATCTGAGGGGAGTCTGGTGAAGGAATGGGGGAAGCAGGGAAGCAAATATGCAAATGTGAGCCATGGACTGGTCTCACAGAGGCCCTGAGGTGTTCATTATATCTAGAGAGCTACTGGCCTGGGGACGGGGCTTTGCTACTCCCGGACCTCAGTCGTTGGCTAAGGACTAGCCGAGCAACCATAAATTCACATTTTCAGTTCTCTGCACCAAAGCCGTGGCCGGGCAACCATAAATTCACATTTTCAGTTCTCTGCACCCAAGAAAACCCTCCCAAGAAGAGAGGTGAATGTGTCCATTGGAGGCAGAAGCACATTTCGCCCAAGGGACAGATGCACAGAAGGGTTGGAGGGGACCCAGGGGGTCTAGGCTGATCACCGGTGGTGCCCAGTGTAGAGCTCAGAGAAGAGCAAAGAACATCTCTGGGTGGATTTAGGGTCAGTGAAGGGACCAGTGTTCCGGGCAGGGCTTGGCCATGCCCTTCAGCCATGCCTCAAACCAGATACACAAGCTTGTTTGCTTGCCTTTCTCCTTCCCGAAGAGAATGGGGGGCCACGCCAGGATTCAGCAGTGGGGAGCCATAGACTTCATGAGTATAAACTTCCAAACGTAGAGGCCCTTTAGACCCCTGAAAATTAAAGAAAACTGTGCACACTGGAGTCCCGCATATCCATCCAATTTGGATCCTGGATTGACAACTTGCTAACTGTGTGGCCTCAGGCAAGACACGCTGTCCCTCCGGCTAAGTCACTGGGTTTCAGCTCATCCCTAATGTCATCACTGTGTTGGCAGCAGTACATACCTAAAGCTGCTGGGAATTTATCCTGCACCTAGGAATACTCAATAAACCTTAGTTCCTCCTACATACATCTTCTCTCCCTTCTGAACAGTCGCTTGCTTGCTTCTGGAAACATCTGAAGGCAACTGCCTCCTCCTGTCTCTCTTTTGGTCTCAAGGTTTTAGCACTCTAGAGAGAGAAGGTTTTATGGTCTGATGACAGCTTTTCCTTCCACATTTTCTGGTTCTTTACTGGGAAGAGAGATTTACCCTCTTTTGTAATTCAGACATCCCTGTACTTTGCTGGAAGGACAGGAAAGACAGTGAAGTGGGGGCTACTGGGCAGGCATGCATCCCAATTGAACAGGAAGCAGCAGGAGGGCCTCTGGGGTGCTGCAGGGTGAATTCACTCACTCATTCATTCATTCATTCATTCATTCTGTATTCATCAAGTAACTGCTTAGTGCTGAGCAGGAAACAAGAAAGACCAAGACTGGAGACTTGCCCTGCAGATGGTTCTCTCATTGAGGAGCCATGGAAAAGGGGAAGGAGGTGCAGAGCTACAGTGGGACTGGTGGGAGCTCAAAGCTATGATTTGCTCCATCATCATCTGCACTAAACTCTGACCAACAGCTACTGCTGTCCAGCGACTTCCGTGGGGTTCTCTGAGAGGAGAAGAGAGATGGAGGAGGAATACGATCTGGAGAAAGGGAATCTATGAACACTTGGTCTCTGCAATGGGAAGGAGGGGGCCGGATAGGATGCTTGTGTCTGGAGAGACAGGGCCACTCAGCCTGTGAGAGAAAGGGGAAGACTCAGTGAAGTCCAGAGGTCAGCAACAGAAAATAAGGAGAGCGGGAGAGCCCACCACCATCTTCCCACTGAGCTTCCACATCATCTGATGAAGAAGATGCTCGTCCCTCCCTGTGACCCTCCCCAGGTCCTCCTTGGGCAGGAGCCCAGACCCAAGGCTGTCCCGGCACCTCCCCCAGGGTGCCTTCCCTGAAATAGCCCATGCTTCCCCCAAGGGGCAGGGCCCCAAAGAGATCACAGATGGGAGGTGTGAGGGTCTTTCCTGTGGAAGAGGGATTGGAAAGCCTAAAAAATGGGTCTACATGGAACCATCGGAGACAGGGACATATTTTGGACTCTAGCTTATGGAAGGTGTGAGGTCATCTAAGCCGAGCTCAGGTGAAATGGGCCGCCTCCACCAGGAATCCGATGTTCACCCATGGATGGGCCAGAGCATGACCCTATGGAGAACCCAGCAGGCTTATTAAGAATCACTGCTGATTTGAGCCTCCAGGAACAGTAAAACAAAACAAAACAAAAAAAATCCCCCAAACATCGAAACTAAAGTTACTCTCCAAAATTCTCCAGAGTGGGTATGTATACGGTGGAGCGGTGAGATGAGCCGAGTGTCAAGGTGGATTTGAATTTCAAAACCCGAAATATGTTCATGTCCACCGTGCGTCTCTTTGTTAAACATTTTCACCTACATTAAGCAGGTATATATCCAACACCCTGCCCCAGTTCACCCTACTTCTTTTGGGTGGACTGAGAGCTGTGTCTGGTCCCCTAATGAATGCCACGGGCCTGGTGCTGGGGAGCCAACCAACTAGAAACTTCCATGGGAGCCATGGAGCAAGCCTGAGGACAGTTCACCCCTGCTGAAACAGAAAACGCTGGAGGCCTTCTTTTCCCAAAAAGGATGGTGCCCAGAGCGACTCCCCGGAGACAAAGCCAGGAAGCAGAAACTTCAGTGCTGCCTCGCTCCCTAGGGGCAGGGGGAGGTGGGCAGGGGGCGCTTCCTTCCCCTTCCACCCTCTTTCTGAGCATAGAATGTCTTCTTCAGCACTGTAATCACCCTCACAATCTTGGTACCAGACTTTGGGGCTGCTCACCAACATTTTGGCATCGGAAGTTTGGAACACTGATGTCTTCATATGGCTGTCCCTATTTTATAGCTAAAGAAATGGAACATCAGAATCCAGGTCCCCTCGCAGGTGCATGGGTCAGAGAGCAAGGAATCATCCCACCTCGGGGCAGCTGGAATCTGATCTGCGTAGATCTGCCTTCTAGCAGAGCCGCTCATGTTTCTGGCCTTTTCCTTGCTCACGTGTCCCCTTTGTCGCCCTGGAAACCTGGCTGTCCCTTTCTAGGACTGCACCAAAGCCCTGTTCCTGGGAGACTAGCAGCGGGAACACCACCCTGAAGAGCAGAGTCTCTGGGTCTTGAGTACCCATACAGCTCAGCCTTCACTAGCTGTGTGACCTCAGCAAAAGTAGTTAACCTCTCTGAGCCTTGTTTTCCTCACCTGCAAATGGGGCCAATAACACTACCACTCTCAGAAGGCTGTCTCGAGGGTTTAATAAAATGAGACATAAAATGTGGGGTGCCTGGGTGGCTCAGTTGGTTAGGCAACTGCCTTCGGCTCAGGTCATGATCCCGGAGACCCGGGATCGAGTCCCACATCGGGCTCCCTGCTCAGCAGGAAGCCTGCTTCTCCCTCTCTCACTCCCCTTGCTTGTGTTCCTTCTCTGGCTGTGTTTCTCTGTCAAATAAATAAAATCTTTAAAAAAAAAAAATGAGACATAAAATGTTTAGCCCAGTGCCTGACTCGCGCTCGGGTCACCAGTGCTGTCCACACTACCAGATTCCAAGAATGGGAGTTTGCCTTTGGATGGGACCCCCACCCAGAGTGTGCTGGGAGGGAGCCCCAGGGACAGGAGTCTGCAGGGTGCTGGGGGCCCCAGGCAGTGCAGCAGTGCTGGGCTCAGATGCACCCAGTGTCCGGTCTAATGATGTGTCACCTGTCACCTGCAGCCTTCCTTTTAGCCGAGCTGCTGCTCATTAGCACTTTAGCCCACACTCAGGCAAGGAAGGTGGGGCCGAGATAGGGCTAAATCCTGTCCATCCTGGCACTTCTTAAGAGGAAAAGAAAGCCAAGAATTAGCTCAGAGTTGGGTTGAAGTTGAAGGACCTGCGATGATGCTGAGCTCTCCATGCTCCCTCCCCTGCCGTCTCGGGTATTTGAGTGGTGACTGCATTTGACAGCTTTGAAATGTGTGCTTGGCCCGCCCGAGAAGCTGTGTCTTTAAGAGTCTCAAAGGACACCCCGGGATTCAAAGAGTTTCCTTTCTCTTGCAGCCGCCTGAGCCCTCAGACAAGGGCTGCACATCTGGGCATAAAGCACACAGGCAAAAGTTTGCTTGCCTGCCTTGTGGCTTCAGCTCTACCCTTTATTATGTCTGCCTCAACTTCCCCATCTCAGAAATGGGCAGCAGCATGATGCCCCTGACCAGAGGGGGACAGCATATCCGTAGACACTGGTCACTCAGCATCCTTCTGCAAATACTTCCTGAGTCTTGGGCTGTGTATGTACCAGGCACTGCTAAACAATGGAATTATTCGAATAGATAGTTCCGCCCCTCCCCCACACTGGTAAGGATCGTTAATATGAGCCAGCTATTCGCTAGGTGGCTACTCTGTGCGCCAGGCCTCGTTTCCTAGCCTTATAACATGTATGCTAGTATTATCTCTAATACATAGAGCACAAAACATGTATGTAACTTGCATACATGTCTTCTAAGGATGGGCCTGTGGAATACAAAGAAAACAGGGCACATCCCTTTGTCTCCCAGATGCTCCGAATCTGTGGTGATGCTCAGCCATAATGATTGCAGTGCAATATTACTGATCCGGGAACAGAAGCAATACTAGGATAAAATTGTTCTGAGAACAGAGAGAATGTCTAGCAAGGTGGGTGGGGGAGAGGAGGGTCAGGAAGGGTCATGGGATCAGACACACTTGAGCTGGAGTCCAAGGGAGACCCATGTGCCTTCTGTAAAAGATCTGTGACATCTTAACCACCAATGACAAGTGAAAAATAAGATCAGGGAAATAGAAGAGGAATTGAAAAGTCAAGGTCAAGAAAGGAAGGACAAGATTGAAATCATTTTGTGTCTCTATTTTTCTGTTACTGTATTTCATGAAAATGGCCAACAGGTAATAGAGGACATGTAGAATGCCTTCGTGAGAGGTTATGGAAGGAGGAAATCCCAGTGAAGGATGGGCGCTGTCGAGGCTGATACTCTGGACAAAAACAAAACAAAAATAACAACAACGACAAAAAAAAAATCTGACTTCCAAATCTAAGTCACCAAAAGAGAAGCTTCTAGCTTCCGGCAGAGATCTGGGTGGGGCTTCTCCTCAGAGAGGCAGCCCCATAGGGCTTAGCCCAAGGAGAGAAGCAACAGAGGGTTATCTAACAATGGTTTATACTTCTTAGGCGAAATAACAGGAAGTCAGAAAACAGTTAACATAATGATGGAAAATCAGTAAATGAAAAGCAGACATGACCCCGAGCTTCCTGGCAACCACGGGGAAAAGGAAAAGCGGATCCCTTCTATAGTTACATCTGGTTATTAGGAAGATACAGCCTTCCCTGTTCTGTGGCAGAGACCATTATTTTCTTGGTGTCTAGTTCTAAAGTAACTTCCTTGCAGGGTGCAGCTAAGTTATTAGCTTTGATAAAGCTGAAGGCATAATACTTAAAAAAAAAAAAAAACACTCAATGGAAGGATTTAGGAGAGGATCAGCATAGTACTTAATTAAGAGTCCTGAAGAAAGAGCTGTGACTGCATTACTATACACACTCACACCTATACCTTTGTGAAACAATGGGTTAATTTGATAATAATGTGTTTTAGCCACCCAAGGATACTGACATTCATACAATATATTACATCCCAGTTATGTGACAGTGTTGCTTGTGTATGGCTTTGCCCTCGGCCATGGGACATTTATTCTTGGTAAAATCCAGTTACACTCAGCTAATAGTGATTGAGCCCCTACTGTGTGCTAGGCACGAGGCTAAGTGCTGGGGGCGCAGAGCTATGAAAGACACTGTCCTTGACCTCGAAGAGCTCAAGGGCTCGGGGAGCCAGTAATGATAGATTGACAAGGAGGGCTGTAAGCAGTGGAAATCAACAAGATCTCCTATCCACAGCTGGACAACAGATGGGGCCAAGCTTCTTAAAGGAGACGACCTGTGGGATGAGACTCAAAAGATGGGCAGGCTTTGGTCAAACTGAGGAATAGTGAGGGAAGGAGGGTGTTGCATGCAGAGGGAAGAGTGTGGGCCAAAGCAGTGTGCTTGGGTGGAACTATGCCTCAGCTGAGTGTGATGGTGGTCACACAGATCCGATGTGATAAAAATGCATAGAAAAATGCAAACACGCACACCCTTCATCTACATTGGGGCCGTTTTCAAAGACAAAGACTTGCAGCCTCGGTAGGTCTGGAGACCCAGCAGCTCCCCCATCTTTGCTGTTCATGGCTGCCCCAATTCAAGCATGTTCAGGTTAATTACTGTGGCTCTGACCTTTAGAATATAACATTCCTCATCCAATTCCCCAACACTCCTCCCCAGATAGGCTGCTGCCAGCAACACACTCTTGGACAAATATTGAATGAAAAGGAATTGCAGTAGACAGGTAAAAATAAAATCCACATGTGGCAGAAGTAGGGAGGAGACGGAGTTCCCCATTGGGTCTAGCCCAAGAGACAGGCCACTATTCTTGACCAGCTACCTGACCCAGCTTGTCCTGACCCAGTTTCCATGGTGTGGAGCTCAGGAAATTTTTCCTGTTGTGTTTGGCTTTGTGATCTTGTGCATATATATCCCTTCAGTTCTGAGCTGCAGGTTTCTTGTCTGAAAACAACAGTAATATGTGCCTGTTCATCTCCCATAGCCGTGGGAGAAGACAGTGAGATCTGGCTTCTGGAATCTTCTTACTTCCTCCAGTCTGACCCCTGAAGAAGCGGGTGCAGTCTTGACAATATGATCTTGCTCTTTCGTAGACACCAGCACTCTTGTCTGAGCCCATCTTCTCTCAGACCAGGCGCCATCTTACTTCTTCCAAAGGAAGCAGAGCCATTGCTTTTGCCTGGGTAACAATGAACCATTTTCAGATGTAAATAAAATCAAAAGCACATAAAACAAATAATACACATTTAAGCACAGACACAGAAAATGGCGTCAAGGCGGCATTCAGAACTAGAGTAACCTATTCTATTTACAGCTTTCTGAGGAGGAAGGCTAAGAAAGCAGGAGAAGGGGCTCTCAATTAAGGCAAAATCCTCTGAAATTTAGGGCTAGGCTAATTCACCCAACGTGGGGCAATTGTGTCGTTCCCAAAATACTCCAGGAAAAGTGGTGTAATCTGTGGTAATAATGAGCAGTTGGGTATTTTAACTTAACGGCTGCTGGCCTCTGAGAAGAACCCCTCCCCCCCGCCCCTACAGCCCCGCCAGAATAGACTGAATTGAACCTGGGAATGAGGCCACCTTCCTTGAGTTAACACAAATCTCTTAATGCCAGACTCATTAAGGGCCTGCCCCACTCCAGCCTCTGCAGGGTTGGTTTTGTGTGGGTTTTTTTCTTTTCCTGTCCAACTAAACCTTTCCAGAGAGGAGCCGGGCATTTCATACTTCTCTATACAGAATGTCTTGGTTGCTTTGACATATTTCTGCTCGGTCCTCCATGATGGATTCCCCAGAGCTGCTTTGGCCTTTTCCTCTCTGTGAATTTTGCTTCTTCCATTTTCTCGCACTCCGAATCCACAGTGTTTCATGGCTGGCATGTTCTGTGGCTGATGGAAGTACATTGTGGGATGGGAGGCAGAGTGTTGGGAAGTTGAAGAGCTGATAAACCCAGCAGAAGGCTTTTCAAACTTAAGAACAGCAGTGGGCAGTGAGTTTGGGCAACTCTGCGATTATGGTCACTGTCGCTTTCTAATGACACTTCATACGTTCTGATGGGACTGTCTGTTGTGTGTCCCCTGGTAGCTGGTGTGCTAGGGCCTACAATGAAGATCTAATCACCTCATTTATAAGCTCCCTGGGAGCAGAAGGAGGAAAAAAGAGTATCAAAGAGGAGAACTCACATTTATGGCATCTCTCCTAAGCAACGGGGACTTTGCTTGCATTGCTTTATTAAGTTCATGGATGTACTCTTTGATTGTCCTATTAAAAAACTAGAGAAAGGGAGGCTCCCAGCTTTGAGCCAATGTGTGTAAGTCTCCATCAGAACACATTGTGTCTTAGCTTTTGTCTGGCCGTCTTGATCTGTGACTGGAATGTCTCTTTGGTGTCCCATCAGGCTTACTGTTCTGGGGGACACTATGCCACTATAAAAAACAAGATTCCTTCTACTAAGGAGTTGACAGTGTGTTCAGAAATAGAAAGGCTATCTAGGAAGGGAAGAGAAAGACTACTATAGACTGCCTGCTTCTTGAACGTCAGATGCTTTTGTTCAGATTATGGCAACAATCCTTTCTGGTAGGCATTTAGCATCTATCTATCTATCTATCTAGATATCTAGATATCTATCTATCATCTATCTATTTATTTATTTATCACAAGGGAAAACAGAGGCTCAGGGGGTTAAGTTACTTCCCGAATGTTTTATAGCCAATGACTGGCTGGAACAGGGCTTCTTGTTAGTTCAACTGTGATGCTCAGGGATGGCAGAATTAATTTCATCAAGTGCTAAAGCCCCCTTAGGCCACATACTGTGAAGATCAGTAAGACAGGAAGACAGCGGTTGAGACTTATTGGATGAGTGGCATTGGGGACCTCCTAAGAGATTAGGTATGGGGTAGACCAGAGGAAGAAACAGACTGGATATTTCATGCATCAGAAAAGCATGAGGGGGGTTGCCTGGCTGACTCAGTCAATAGAGCATATGACTCTTGATCTTGGGGTTGTGATTTCAAGCCCCACATCAGGTGGAGAGATTACTTAAAAATAAAATCTTTAAAAAAAGAAAGAAAGAAAGAAAGAAAAGAGAGGCATGAGTCAAGCCTACATGTGTTATACATTTATCTCCTTATGTATTCAAGGTCTCTAGAAGGACTCACAAACAGTTTTATTACAGGGTAAAGATATAGTTGAGCAATAGCAGAAGGAGGCTATGCATTCAAGGAACCTTTGGGGTCGCAGGTACAGGTTGACGCACAGGTCCCCCCTCTTCCCCCAGCTCTTGAAGCACCACCAGCACACACACAAAGCATCTAGGTGCCAGGAAGCCCCAAGTCTGTCCATAGTGGGGGCTTCTCTATAGTCACCTGTCCATACAGACACATTGTACTACGGGCCAGCCTTAACCATTGAAACTACTCATCTGCCTCCAGCGTCCACTGAAAGCAGTTACAATTATAAATTATAAATTCAATTATTACTAAATAACGCTGACAGGCCAATGCCTCCTGACCCACAGTAGCTCACGGGGCCACTGGATAGAGAACGTCACTTACTTTCAGTGCACACATCGCACGGTGTTGGCTGAGGGTCAGTAGCTCTGGAGATAAGCATGTATTCCACTCAGGGCAGTGAGACTAACCCACGTGATGCAAGGTGGGAACACCCATGGGCAGTAGAGGGGCCATCCAGGAGATGGGCCAGATGTGGCACTGAGGTTGGGCAGCATGAAGGTAGTCTGTACAGCCTGGAATGCACTTACTGTTGTCAGCAAGACTGAAAGTCCCTGAGGAGTAATGAGCTGGGTGAAAGCTGAATTTCACTGGGCTCCTGGCCTCCAAGGGGAAGCAAGACTGGGCCCACACATGTGTTCACAGGCTGTGATAGCAACAGTCCATTCATATGCTCTTGAGTTAAGGTGGTAAGAAGTGGAGTATCGAGAAAAGGTGACAAATGGAGAAATTTCCCTTACAGGATAGAAGAGAGTCATCAAAAAATATAGGTATGGGTGAGGAAAAATATGACAGTGAGAGGTGGCCGAAAGTGGGGTGCTTAGAAACAGTTAGGTGGAGAGATTATTTTAGCTTGATAGAGTGCAAGTTGAGTCTGAAAAATATATGGGGTGCTGAGGCACACGATCTGCCAGAAGATGAGGGAGAAGTTAGGAACAAAAATGGAGGCTTGGAAGACTCATGACAGCAATCAGAGTGAAGATGGTGGGTCCAGTAGGAGGAGGGGGCAGGAAGATCAGAGAAGCACAGACAGAATGGAAAAAAAGAGTATCTTAGTCCCCTTGGGCTGCTATAACAAAGTCTTGCACGCTGCGGCTTGAAGAACAGATTTATTGTGTCATAGTTCTAGAAATTTCCAGACCCGGTTCCTTCTGAGGCTCTGAGGGAGAATCTGATCCATGCTTGTCTCAGTTTCTGGTGATGGCCAGCAATCCCATCCTTCCTTGGTTTGTGGACACGCCTCTTCCCTCTCTGCCTCCATCCTCCCACAGCCTTCTCCTTGGCTGTGGTGTCATGAGCGGTGTTCAAGCTTTAGGAAGGATGACCATCAGTGAGGAGGTCTGTGGAAGAAATTTCTAGATTCTGTGGCAAGTTGGAAGGGCCTTTTATCTCTAGTCCATGATCTGCCATCAGCATCCTGCCCACCCAGCTGGCCCAACTATACCTGACTTGTACAGTGGGACGCTGCAATGCTTGCTTCTGGGCAAGAAACAGGATCATACTATGTGGGGGACAAATCCATCCTTGAGGGTTGGTCCCCTCAAGCAAAGCCAGGCATGGTGGGTTGAGGTCGGGCCAGCTTGCAAGAGAGAGGGCAGCTAATGAGGAAATCAGTCCTGGGGAGAATGGTACACACATCGCATCACTTCATCTGTCCGGGAAGGCTCTGCTCTGCCATGTGAACATTACCCCCATGCGAGCCCAGTCCTGTTTCATCTCTTATTGGCGGTGGTGGCTTGGGCACAGAGCATGGCTGGTGGTTCAAGGCCAGCCTGCTTATCATCAGATAAGGAGTAAGAGAGACCCAGTGGGTCAACACCTTTGTGTTTCATCCCACAGACATAAATGGGGTCAGATGCCTATTAGCAAATCAGATTCCTTCTCCAACAAGTCCTCCTGTAGGACCTGAAAGTCCAGCACCAGATCTCACAGCCATCATGATATTACATCTTCCAAGCCCCTCCAAGGATCCACTCTCCCCCTGGTCCCTATTCAGGCAATAATTGAGAAAATATCAAGAGTCAACTCTTGGTCAAGCAATGGGCTATTGGCTCCTGTGGCTTTTGAACCTTGAAATGTGGCTAGTTCAAATTTAGTTGTTCCCTAAGTGTAAAATACACGTGGGATTTTAAAGAGTGAGTACCAAGAATGGAAAAATATTACATTAATACTTTTATATTGATTATAGGTTTAAATGATTATATTTTTGGATATATGGGATTGGATAATATATATTATTACATTTAAGTTTGCTTGTTTCTTGTAGTGTGGCTACTAGAAAATTTTTAATTGGAACCCGTTAGACACTGGTCATGTTTCTAGTTCTCCAGGAAGTGTTTATTGAGTGCCTACTATGTCTACTATATCTCAGAGTATAACGAACACTCCTCCACTCACAGAATTTATAAACAGTCTTTTCTGTACTCTAACAAGAAGATAGTATTCCTCCATGGCTTGGGGCTCTGGATGTTTCTCCTTTTTATGATCATTTTTCCCCCAAAGCTTCCCATAATTGCACCACCTAAAGGAAATCCCTCTTCAGAATTTAGTATCTTCCTCTTAGCTTTTTGTTGCAGAAACACTTCAAAGGCAGTTATATATGCTTTTTCCCTTTGTGAAAATGGGCAGTGGGTGAAATTTGTGCTTGGACAGTTGCTTCCAGCACTAGCTGCCCATTAGGTAGGCCCCATACACTGGGAAGCCTGCGGTTCTGACCAGAATGTGGGAATATAAATAGACTGTGGAGCCAGCATTCTTCCCCCTCCTCTCCCTCCTCCCCTCCTCCTCCCCTCCCCTCCTCTCCTCCC